>LPNX010507677.1:294167-339220 GCA_001517045.1 Pseudotsuga menziesii
TAACAGAAGTCATGCTCTCCTAGTGGCAATTCAGTTTCCAGTTGTGGTTCAATCAAGGAGGTGTCTGAATGAAATAAATCATGGAAAAGCTGCCATGTAAGATCTAGGCTCCACCATAGTCCTGTCATATCCTCCATGTTGAATGAAGGCCTGAAAGTTGTTTTTCTGACTTATGCAGACAATGGATCAGATGCCTCATCAGCAGGTCCCATTGGATTTCCTTCTGCCTGCCCTCTTTCAGGCTACTCTGGACCACCCCTTTGTTCTTTCAGGAATGGTCTAAACTGGACCAATCCTCCTGCCCTTCCCCAGTCTCACTTTAAGGGTAGCTTTCTTGTAAATAATTTAGAAGAATCATTGGTGAAGAAAATCACTCCTGAGCTGGCCCATGAAATTAAAAGATTACAAGAAGAAACCCTGATTTGCCGCTTCATGAGTTTCTGGACTGGTTCTTTAGTATGTTTATGGATTGGATCAGTCAGACCTGGGCTAAATATGCTCCGGTAAGCTTTTGTGCAAAGGATTTTTCTATTGTCTACTTCAAAGACCCAGAAGATAAAAATCAAACCCTAGAAGGTCTATGGTTCTAGGGCAGAAGCAAATTTTTAATGGAACCACAGTTTCCCTATTTTGATCCAGTTTCCGTGAAAATAAATTATAATAGTAAGCTTGATCACAGCTTAAGACTATCTGTGTGGAATGGATTTAAGTAAAGGATTGCCAAACAGTATAATACACGAGTGTGATGGAACTCACTGAATTCAGCCTCAAAGACTATGAAAACACAAGTTATAGGTGCAGAGTCCAGACTATGTCATGAAACAAATCACTTGATGGTGTCTTGCCCAAAAAAGGTAAAACAAGAGAAGGAAAGTCAAGTTCCTCCCTCTGAATTAATTCAGAATGGATCTCAAAGAGTAAGAGAAGAAGAAAGTCGCACAGATGGGTATAGAAATATCGAAAAGAAACAAAGCCAGCAAACTCCTTCAGCAACACCTCGCATGGAGATCAAAAGGTTGATTCTCTGCAAAAGGAAAGCGTTTCAGACAAGGAAGAGGTTTCAACGAAATGAATTCCAAAGGTAATGAAAGAAAAGGCAGTTATCCATGAAAATTCTCTTGCCAAATTCAAGGAAAAGCTCCAGCTTTATGGAAACAGGAAATTCCTTCAATAAAGCAGGTCAAGATAGAACAGGATTGAGCAAATCAGTGATATCTCCATCAACAGGATGAGATGGGTAGTTTTCTTTATTTCTAATTAGTTGTCAATATTTTTAAAGACAGTATAAATCTGTCAAATTTTTGTATCTGGCAATTAACTAGACTTCCCAAGTCCGTCTTTCCAGCCAAGAAATAATCTATGTTTCTTTCTAGATGGAAGGGTAGACGTATAAACTAGAAATAATCTATTTTTATTTCTATCATGTTTTAAATGTTAAGACTGTTTGAAAAACCTTTGTATCTCCTTTTAAATCTCAAGCCTGTTAGACTGAAGTTTAGATATGACCTTAGTTTTAGAAATGGACATCCAAGCTATATCAGATACCCTCAGGCTTACTTATTTTATGTACTTTCCTCCCATTTGGGAGCAAGTTAATACCAGCATAGATCCATCATAACTCTGGCTCTACCAAGCGCCAAAAGAAATCAAATCCCTATGCAAACCTTTCCTCAAACTTTGCACTCTAAAATAGGTTTGCACCTTGAGGGATTTTATCCTTCTCTGCACTTGATAAATCTGGAGTTAAGGTGGATCTATGCTGTTTTATTTTATTATAATGACCTTTTTTTAGTTTTTTTTTCATTTTTACTGTGGTCAATTTATTGACATTAGAACTGTAACAGATGGCTATAGATGCACCTAGAAACAACAGAGAAATAAGTTATAACAAAAAAAGTACCCATGAGATTCATACATTATTATGTTTAATGATTATTATTATTGCTTTATTATATTGGGCAAACATATATGTACATATGTTACAATCTCTTTAATATTGGGCCAACATATGGGTACAAATGTTATAACCTATAATCTCTTAAATATTGGGTGTAGAATTTAATATGGATATATTTCATAGTGGTATTTATGTTTATCTAATTTAATACAATTATTTTTAAATTTTAATTGTGACTACATTATGTATTTTTTGTAGCCTACTTGCATTACAGATGTGATACGCCTCACCCATCTATGCTGTAGAGAGCGCCTCTCGGCAAAATAAAATGCTTTTACAAGCGAAAATAAAATAAAAATAAAAAAACAAAAACTGCATTTGACAAATAAAAACACTTCATATTAGCAGTGTAGATACAAAATTGCAATCCCAAGGCATTAGTTTAACTGGTTGTGTACAATGTTGCTGGGCATTCGGCTAGTTCCATGCTGGCAGGCGCCTGGTTCAAATCACCCTGGGTTAGGCACATTAATCTATGCTGACAGGTTTACTCAAGATGCCATCCACAATATGGGGAAGCATCCCTTGGGTTTCCCTGGAAGGTTTTCCTTGGGAAAAAACAATAGGAAATGAAACTGTCCCATATTAGCAAAGAAAAGTACCTGAATGGAGAAAACATCTTCTATAGGCATAAGAAAAGGTTTGTCAAGTACACGCTTTGGATCTGGAATGTAGTCATCCACTGCTTCCATCAACTTCAAAATTGCTTTCTTTCCTATTTCATCATTGGTACCCTGCAAAGCTGATAATGCAGAACCCCTCACAATAGGGATCTCATCACCCGGAAACTTGTAGAAGCTAAGCAACTCTGCCACAATTGTCACAAATCAGGAACTTGTAGAAGCTAAGCAACTCTGTCACAATTATCACAAATTACATTTTAAATATGTGAAAAATCTTAAGGAAACAGAAGCTCAGTGCATCCAAATCAATATGCATAAAAAAGGTGAAAACCTCAAGTAAAGTCATGGGCTATTGGCACATACCACGAAGTTCCATTTCTACAAGCTCCAAAAGTTCCTCATCATCCACAACATCAACCTTATTAAGAAAGCAAACCAGAGATGGTACTCCTACCTGCCTCAAGAATAAGGATATATAAACAAACAGTGCCACTTATTCTTGCCTTCCATAGCAGAAATAGAGGCCCAACTAAAGCTAGTATGGCCATTTGCAACAAGCCACAAATGAGAATTATGAAAATACATGTCTTCTTGGAAAACAAAGGCAATCTGAGCTATAGATCTGAAAAAGAAAACCTGACGAGCAAGCAAGATGTGTTCTTTTGTCTGAGGCATGGGTCCATCTGGGGCAGATACAACAAGAATACCTCCATCCATTTGAGCTGCTCCTGTGATCATGTTCTGATATGCAGATGCATTCAGTAAATGAAAATTGATAAAGAAAAGCAGAAGTTTACTTAGAGGAATTCTAGCCTAACCAGAATAATAAAATAAATGGTGCAAGTTCAGGATGTTAGCAGGGGTAAGCAACCCTAAAAAAATCCAAATTGGTCAATAAAAATCTCCTCAAAACACCTATCCTGGCTAAAATAGTTTTTCAAGTTCGTGCCAATCAGTAAGTTAGTAACACAATAATAAATGGCTTCTTAGTTAAAAATGATCTTTAGAATTGATTGCTTAAGCCTTAATGTGTATCAATGACCTGATTTAAACCATTATTCTGTGGTCACTTTATCATCTGCATATAAATTCTCTTTGGTTTCTCAAAAAAAATGTAACATTCAACAGTACAAGCAGATATAATGTATTATAAGATAGAGTTGAACAGCCAAGCATGAAATCTATTTTTTACCCAGATAAAACAGTAATAGCTCCAAACCATTGAGCAGAATTGGACAAGTCTTGCCAAATATAAGTTGCTAACCATAGGAAAAACTAGCCATTATCAACTATTCATGTAGATGTTACAGCTAAGTTGCAGGAAACATCACCCCCTCCTGTATCAGGCCCAGCAATGTATGGAAACACAGGTACAGGTACAAAATGTATATCGATGTATCATACATATACAAAACATTTCTGAACCATACAGCTGTGTGGAAACACATTTCGATCACATTTCAACCTAAATGGGCATATTTCAGCACTTTTGTTGTCTGTTCCGAGCACAAACTTTGAATTTTCAGCATGGACTTTTGGATCTTGCATACATAATGTAATCAATGATCATTTGTGGGTTTCCTTCTAAAATGTCATTTATGTGCATCATTCTTATCTTCTTGCAAGACAACGTGCTATTTAAAAAAAATTACTTTATATTGTATTTTTTATATATCATGTTTCCTCCGATGTAGCCGTTTGGGGGGTCACATTTCCACAGCATTCCTGTTTCAAGACCTGTAACCATTTCCAAGTTTTCTGAAACTTAGTGTTATAGAATGCTAAGTATTATTCTTTACATAATCCATCATCCATTAATTCTGGATTTGTGAACTAAGGAACTCAGTCTATACATAGGAAGCTGATCAAATTTTTTAAGTATTTCTATACAGTTGATTTGCAACGTGTTACCACCCATTTTGTCATGGCTGTCCACATCTGATTTTTATCACATTTCCAGCAGGGGGACACAGGTTGATGGAGCTGATTTTATGCCTTGGGTCCTTGATGCTAGAGTTTTGCATCATGTTGTGATGCTCTAGCATATGCTTGGTTGATTGATCTTCATGATGTATTTAGTAGCTATGGGATGTGGCTTTTGCATGATGAATTGATATTGATATGTTTTCATATGGATAACTATTGATGAGGTTATATGATGATGGTGCATTTCACTCTCGTATCACTCACTCATGTTATGTACTATCTAGTATCATTGCTTGGAATATCCATGTCTCTAGATGGTTTTTGATGGATATTCCTTGGAGTGCCCTTGGTCCTAGACGCTTAGTTGGCTTATGTAGATGATATGGTAGATTTGGAGGCCTTTTCTTGTGGATCACTCTTGCTCATGTGATGCACATCATCCTTGGAATGCTTGGTTGTTGATTTTCTATGGAGCCTCTCTCTAGCATGTTTTTGATGGCTTAAACACTCATTTCTTATGGAGCATTCTTGGTTCCTAGCACATGGATGGCATCTTGGTACTACTGGTTATCATTTTATCAGAAATGCTCCACCACTTGTTTCTCTCTCTTGGCATATGTGTAGAGGCATGTCATGGGGCCATTCCCTTCTTCATGGAATTATCTAATTATTATGTTACCTTGCTCTTCAGTTGGATGCTTCTATTATGGATGGGTGGTCTCTTTGTTTCATGGATCTAGCCCTTGTACATAGACTAATGAGTTAGTCAATATGTGGACATCATTTGTGGAGGACATTCAATGCACATATGTTGAGGTTTTAACCCTTGATGAGGTCAAAGGGAGGTAGTGTCCACTCTTGAAGGTTGCTTACACATCTATCTATGTTCCATTAAAAAGGGATTCACCTTGGAGATCATCTATTGCACATTATAATGGCAGCATCCACTATTGAAGGGTTTCTTGCAACCATTTCTACGTTTATTTGATGGAGCATTCACTTGAGGAGCCACACATGTAGCCATCATGGCATCTGACTTGGTTTTAGCAATGATTGATGGAACGCTTCACTTGGAGGATAGCTTGCTCACATCTAGATGGAACGTGTCACTTGGAGATCCACTACATCATTTGCACACCTTTTTGAGGAAGCATTCCACCCTTTTGGAGCCTTAATCCTTCGAGCATCCCCTTGGAGGCACTCTACATGACATCCCATGCTTTATTGGAGATATTGTCCACCTTTGGAGGGTTTGTTCCACATTTTGAGGTCGTTTGGCATTGAGACCTACAGGGTCAAACACAAGATCTAGGGTTTGTCCACTATCTTGCATCCTTATTGGACCTTTTCTCTTGGAGTGCTACCTTTCGAGATCCTTTCAAGGCTAGATCCTTGGTTTCTATTTGTTATTTATTCCCTCATTTCATTGAAGCACCCTACTCTCTATTGATGGAGGCTTGTACATGTGGCTTTGACCATCATATTTCATGGATATTGTTGTGGTAGTTGGGTGTATGTTAATTTGTTTACTCCATCCTAGGCTAGATCTAGGAATTTATTCATATTTTATTGTAGAAAAGGAGTTGAAAGATGTATAAGGCCTTGCTCTCTCCTTCATTTCTCATGGTTGGATTTTTTGAATTTCCTCTTCTTGAAGCTTAATCTATATATCTTTCATGGTGCATATTGAAGTACAAGGGTTTAGTTCTCCTATCAATGCGAGGCTTATGTTTCTACTTTTAAATGTTGTTGGTGATATGTAGAATTGTGAGAACTTGTTCATTTGGGGCCATATGATAAAGGTACATCTACCTCATTGGAAGGGTTCTATGTGAGAAATATTTCCTTTATTTCCCTTTAATGTTTTATGCATGATTGTATTGGCTTGCTCCTATAATCTTCTAGAGTTGTTGCTTGTAATACTTCATTGTATAAGTCACACCCTAATTGGCAATGTTTTGATGTGGCATCGTTTTGGGTCCTCCTAATCTATCTTCTACATTCATTTTTCAACATGTTAGGGTTTCATTGTGGCATGCTTTAGTGCCCCTTGTTGCTTTAAACAATAATGAACTCGCCCTCTTGCATTGGTCCCTTGACTCTATTTGCTCTTGTTTGGATTGGCACTAGTTTCTTTATCCTCCCATCACTTTCCTATAAAACAAAAGACAAAAAAAATACGTTTTGCTAAAGTTATTCTCCTATATCACCTTGTGCTTTATTGTCCAAAGCTTTAGTAATGCTATTTCCTAGGAACAACCCCCTTGATTTGGAGGAGAGCCAACCCAAAGTGAGAGAGGGAGCTATTGAGGTGACAGAAGATGGCCCCTCTTAGTTGCCCTTGGGTTAGCATTGTTCTTGGGGCTTTAATCACACATGCTAGTTTGGGAGGTAGCAAGGCCTTGATGATAGACTACAGAGCCAATTGATAGCATCAAACATGCTCTACTAATCAGAAACGGGTTCTCTACTCATTAAAATCAGAAATTATACAAGAAATTACCACACAACTGCTTTTTCAATCACTTCTTAAAATGATTACCAACCTCAACAAACCCTAATTTCACTCCTTTTATTTGTAGATGATGTGGTATTGGTGACATCACTGTAGAAAGGTTAAAGAAGCAATAATATGATTTGGAACAAATCTGTGATCCTCAACAATTGACAATCAACCTTGGGAAAACCAAATCATGATCTTGATATAACCAGTGTTACACGGGAACTCATCCCCTAAGGTCGGGGGCGCGTCCCCCTCGCTCCCTACGCCCCGAGGACTCGGGGGCTCCGGGCAAAACGTTTCCCAGCGTCCCCAAAATTAGGAAACTCTCGGAAACGCATAAGGGGACTCGTCCCCCTATTCTGCAGCGCACTCCGGTGAACGGGGGCTCCCACACGCCCCCTCCTGAAACTAGGAGGCTCTTAGACGCCCCCCATGATTTTCCCAATTTCAGTTTAAAAAAACAAAATTTTAATTTTAATTGTTGTTTAGTCTCTATTTCAGGCTTAGTCTTTAGTAATTTACTATTTCATTATTTTAGCATGCAATATCATTGATTCTTCAATTTACAATGACTAAAATTACAAATATGAATATCAAGATTCAAATGACAAATTTGAAAATTATCATGATGAATTGTATAACATGTTTGTTTTATTAATTTGTTATATTTCGATTTACATTGCACAATGATAAACTTAGTTTTACTATTTATTATTTACTTTTAGTAATTTACATGGGATGAATGATTGAATTGTTATTGCTAAGATTTAATAATTTATAATATTAATTTGTAATATTAATTTGTATTAATTTGTATTAAGGCTTCATTTTTCTCTCTGTCAACATTGGTCGTGTTGACACCAATTGATAGTCGATAAGGATCACGATCTCTCTAAAGTGGAACGATTTTGCAAATTTTGCTCACTACATAATGTAGAGAGTGAGCAACACTTTATCATGAAGTGCCCTTTTTATTATGAGACTAGAAGGGGGTATCATTGTCTCAATATGTCAAACTCTTATAAACTTTCTTTAGATACTCTGACCAACAATGCCTCGTGTTGCTCATTAGAAAGGCATTTATTCTCAAGGGGGATTTACTTCACATCTCTTCTTTGACAACTAAACAAATTACCTCATTTCTCCATGTTTGAGTTGCTTGGGGGGGTAAGGTGCCTTGTAGTCACTTCATTGGACAATACTAGGACCATCTAGCACTACTACTTAGCCTACACCATCCAAGCTCTAAGTAGTCACATCAAGAGCTCATAGGAGGATCAAATCTACTCGAGAAAACAATCACTACAAGACACCTTCACAAAGATGATTTACTATCTTCTTCCCTACTACTAAAAGACCCTCAACCTTAGATATTAGGAGCGCTCCCACTTCTTCAATCTCTACCTCAACCATCAACAAGGGCAATTTATGGCCACTTAGGATTTCTCACTAGAGCTCTATCAATGCAAGCCACTAACTAGAGGACATTATTCAGCAAACACTTAGTGTTGACATCAAACCCTCAACAAACCCTAATTTCACTCTTTTTACTTGCAGATGATGTGGTGTTGGTGACCTCACTATAAACAGGTTATAGAAGCAATTTTATGCTTTGGAACAAATCTACAATCTTCAACAACTGATAGTCAAGCTTAAGAAAAACAAATGATGATTTTGATACAACCAAAGGAACCCTCTCTAAGTAACATGTCTAATTTGAGGGGCCACGGATGGAGATTACCACCTCTTATGCTTACTTATGGGTGCAATTCACATATCCCACCTTCATAACAAAACCCGCATACCAATCATGCAAAGGGTAAGCTCCCTTTGTCACGCTCGAGAGATAATGCTTCCGACATCATTTCTAAAATTCTAGGACTTACCATCTAAGATGAAGCTTTTTGATGCATTCATCAAGCCTATTATTTCATATGGATCTACATTTTGGCAATGTTCCACGGATTTTTTGGGGCGAGGGAGCGTGGGAGCGGGGAAATGCACAAGGGGTACGTGTGGAAGCTACCCCAAATTTTAGGGAAATTTCGGGGAAACAGGGGGGCGTCGGAGTCATAAAAAACAATTTAAAATATAAAAATGATAAATCCCAACAGTAACTATTTCCATGTAAAAAGTAAACTAAAAATTAAATTCATCATTATGGGGTGTACATCTATTAGTTATTACCATATCAAATTTCAAATTTGTAAATGATATTGAACTATGTTACTATACCCATGTAAAAACTAAAATCTAAATATCATAATTATCATTATGCAATGTATATCTAAATTCAAATTTCAAATTTGTAAACGATAATGCAACAAATGCTAACTCTGAAATAGTCAAATAAATACCGAACAATGAACACAGAGAAGTTAGAACTTATAACAGTGATGACTGCTCCAAGTTTAGTTGCAATATGATTATGAAATGAAATTGTGAGAGGGTAGCGGTTAGGAAGGTCTTAGACTCTTAGGTTAGTCTAGGATTTAATTTAATTTTCGTTTAATTATGTTTTAACTTTGTAAACTTTTTTTAATATTTTAATTTGCATTTATTTTTATTGTGAAAGATGAAAATATGGGGGGGACGGGGGACGCCTAGAAGCCCCCCCTAGGGGGAAACGCATTCTGCACTTGGGGAAACGTGGGGAAACGCATTTCCACGAGTTTCCCCCAAACAGGGGACGTGCGGAAACGTTTCCCTAGGAGTGTCCCTGTCCCAGAAGCGTGGGGGAGCAAGGGGGCGCGTTCCCCACCCTAGGGGACACGTCCCCATGGAACACTGCATTTTGGCCTACTACCTTGGTTATATGGAGCACTCTGACATTGAGAGGGTTTAGACTATCATGCTTTATTGTCGTATTTAGTTCAAAACAAATTGTTCCCCTCTATGTTGTATAAATTTAGCACAGTTCCTATATGTCTCAAGATAGCCTTCAAGATTATCTCTACCTTCGTAGAGTAAAATAGATGGCAAACTCCTCCTCAAATTGTAATAGGTGACCATTTTGGCACTTTGCTCCTATAAGAGCATTGCATTCCTAGACCAGTTGAGTTAATGATCTTTTTGGTATATTGAGGCACAATCATTTAGAGTTAAAGCATTTCAATTATTCCCTCCTCAATCTCCCTTAGTGCCATTCCACGCCTCCTCCCCCTAAAGCACAAAATTGATTCTACAATTAAGAGAGATATATGTCGGAGCTTCATCCAAGTATTTTGGATTACAATAGTTAAGCCTAAACTCGAAGATGGCATGTTACTTGAAGCATTTCCTCAAGATCTGAAACAATTTCATTATCCAATGATTCTAATCGATATGCCCATAGCTCCAATTATTACACAAGCTTCACTTTTCTCTTTGTCAACTTTGGTTGTACTGACACCAACTAAGAATCAAGCAAGATCACCATCTCTCTAATGTGGAACGACATTACAAACTTTGCTCACCACATAAGGTAGTGAGTAAGCAACACTATCATTTAGTGCCCTATTTATTATGAGATTAGAAGGGTGTTTCATTGTCTCCATCGATCAAATTCTTATAAACTTTCTTTAGATACTCTGACCAACAATGCCATGCTTTGCACATTAGAGAGGTATTTATTCTCAAGGGAGATTTACTTCAAATCTCTTCTTTGACAACTAAACAAATTACCTCATTTCTCCATGTTTGAGATGCTTGGGGGGTAAGGTGCCTTGCAGCCACTTGGTTGGACAATACTAGGATTGTCTAGCACTGTTGCTTAGCCCGCACCATCCACGTTGATTTTTGTAGCATCAGACAAGTAATCTACAGGTTATGTGTCTAACAGGCGGAAATCATCATTAATGACTCTTAGACTCAGGAGATTCACTTTAGTAATGTGAACTATTAAAGTGAATGTACCCCTGTAATTACTTTATGTAAAGTGATATAGAGGGACCAAGGTACTAGGTATCCCATGGTATTGGCCCTATGTATTTGCATATAGTAATGTTATAAAAGGCATCCTAGGTGAGAGGAGGTGACACAACAGTCACACAGAGTGAGTGAGATCTCATTGATTGGTTGAAGGCAAACTTTCAACCAAGTGTGCAAGTGTAGGGAGAGAGGTCAAAGGAATGGAGCAAGTGGAAGCCAAGAGTTAGCAACCAGCAAGATTGAAAGATTGATCTTGAGGTTTAAAGGCTAGCATTTTGTCATTGTATTTTCTCCAATGGGCCTTAGCCCAAGACGAGAGCCTAGGATATTATACTTAATAAAAACAAACTATTTGTTGGTTTTTCTCCTATCTCGAGTTTTCCAAGGTAAACCTTTGTCAAATGTGAATGTGATTTCCTATGTTTTTTCGTTGTGTAAATTAGTTAGGATCTCCATGTGTTTTTAGTTAATTATTATTGTAAATTAGTCGGGACTGAAGATCGGGTCTAGGATCAGATAAAACCAATATGGTATTAGAGCGGGTTCGACTAGACCAAGGGTCTATGCTGGAAGCAAGCATGGTGACCAGGACTCGGCCCATGTGAAGGACGATCGTGGGACTACAGGAGTTGGCGAACAATTGTTGAACAAGCGTGAAGCAAGGACAACGAGTCTGCTTGGCAACGGAGGTGAGCATGAAATTTGCAGCGAGTGTCGATCGAGCGTTGGTTGAGCAGGTGTCGCACATGAAGTAAGAGTGTCGACGCTACAGCGGCAATAAGCAACGAACATGGCCATTAAGCGAACAAGAGTTGTGGCCAAGAATTTACTAAAAGCATCGCAAATCGGTTGGCAAAGGGTCGAAGCAATGTGGCAACAGACCGGAGAGCAGAGGAGAAGGTATCGACCACCAACAGTAAGTACAAGCAGTCTACATGCTAGTGTGTCGACTAGCAGAGGAGCAATCGAGGGACTGTGTGAAAACTGTTGCGAGCTGCAAACAAAGTTGCGGTGGAGTCCACAGGAGACATGTGAGTCAATTGCATCGGATCAATGGGTTGGAGATCGCTTGTAAAGAGAGTCGTGACGAAGACCACAGGACACTGTGGCATGAGGAGTGCATGGATCAGGCTAGCGGCTATACTGTCGAACGAGGGAGCAACACAGGTCGGCCTCGTTGGTGGGCTGCGACGAGCAACTGTGGAATGACGGCCAGATCGGGGTAGAACTTGCTTCGATGATGCAGTTGGAATCAAGTCGACAATCGTGGGCTACGAAGGCCTGTGAGGCTAAACATGCGACAATATGTGAAGATCGAAATGTAGCTCGGACGTGAGCTTCTACTCGGCATTAGCAATAGATAAGAGCTTACGCCGGTGTTAGACCTGGATGCAACTGAGAGAATCTGCCACCGAGAGTGCAGTGGCGAAGCCAGCTGCTGACAAAGAACAATAGCCTAGGAGTGTAGTAGACAGTCGCCAAGTGAAAAGCAGTTGTAATCGTTAGGAGAAGCCAGCGGCTAAGAGAAAGCCAGCCGCAAGGGGCAGCAGCGACTACGTGGAGGCAAAATGGAGTTGGCAGGCAACGGGCAAGCTACCAAGAAAGGGGGAAAAAGTGTCCAAAAAAGGCCATGGGCAAGGCAAACAAATTTCGGGTAGCAAGGAAACTGCCCAAGAAATTTTGGCCAGGTCTATAGAGGATCCAGGCAGGCCCAAAAGGACTTGGGAAGCCCTAAAAAGTAGTCGGGTAGACTGCAGATGTACTCGGGCATTAGTAGAAGGTTGTAGGCAGCCCCAGGCACCTTCAAACAAGAGGTCTGGACTATGGTGCATCTAGCCATAATGATGGAAGTGAGGACAGACTCATATAGCTATGTGAGTTGTGGGGCTCACACCAAATTAGCAATAAGGAGAGTTGGTTCCATGATGTTCCAGTTGGACTCAGAAGATCTACTGGAGGTGGTAGGAATGATGCATGTTCCAAAGTTGAATGTTAGCTTGCTCTCAGTATCAGATCTGGAAGATGAAGGGTATTAGGTCGAGTTTTGGGATGGAGCAGTACTCATATTTTCAGAGGGAGCAAGTGCCCAAAATGTAGCGGTGAGGCTTAGCATTAGGGAGGGCATGTTGTACAAGTTGTTGGGACATCCTGTGGTCAGTTTCAAAGGGAGTTTGGAGCAGAGTTCCAGAGGGAGTCTGGAGTTTGGATCAATGTACAAGAGGGAGCATGAGGCCCATCTCGACAAGCCTAGGTGGTATGAGATGGCACTGATGGAGGAGGAGCACATGGATCCAGATCAGAGATCAATAGAGGCAGCAACAAGGTCTTCCAATTTAGAAGGAGCAACTACAGTAGCAGAGGACCACGTTGATCATGGAGGAGGTGGTATCTCCAGAAGTACCTCCCTTGTTAAGAGGGATTGTTAGTTTTTGTAACTCGACAGGTACTTCTATGTTGGGAATGTCTAGCAACATACGAGGAGCCAAGGTGATTTCTAGACATGTATTATAAAGGTATATTTATAACACTTCATGTAAATGGTTCTAGTTGGCCCATGGTATTTGCATGAGTGTGAGCTTATAAAAGGAACCTTAGAGTGTAAGTTTTTTACCATGGTCATAGAAGAAAATGAGATCTTCTATAGTTGTCAGCATCACAGTTGCAAGAGACAACTTTCCTCTTATAGTGAGCAGTCTAGATCTAGGGTGGATCTAGGGATTGTCAATCTAGTTTGCAGATAGGATTTGGGCCATTTTCTTGTGTCTTTGTCCAGATCCGGAAGGGTTATCCAAAGGACTTATATACTATTGTTGTAATCAAATCTTACAATACGAAGAAGAAAATCAATGTTGGTATTCCTCAAAGGACTAGGGTTTGCAAGATAAATCCTTGTGTTGTGGTTTTTCAGTGTAAATGGTTGCTTATCAGTGTTTGTTGCATTTATCTTTTCAATGATTATGAGTTAACGTAATTATTGGTTTAAGTAAAAGACTGAACATGTAACTGAAATCTGTTAAGCTAAAGCAATTTTCACACCTATATGGCATGGAAGTGAGCAATAAATCCCAAGTGGCCTTTCTTCAATAATTGTTCCATCCAATGAGAATTTAAGGGGAGCCTACCTGGAACCCTTTGAGGGTGTGAATATGAAAGTCCTGAGAAAAACACAAGTATAATTCCATGAACTCCGTGGTGATTGGCCCCAATGTGTGTCACCACTCAACCCCTAAAAATATATCACAACCAACCATGTCTATGGCCAACATATGAGTTTTGAGATGATAGTCACCCAATTAGAGCCTCACATTTTCATAGTGTGCCCCACATTTCATCATCCCACCATTGGCTATCATAATTTTAAAGTTGGGTACCAGGCGAGCATAACAATGGATTTCATCAACCACTTGTCGATGAATGAAATTGTGGGTGCTGTCACTGTCAACCAAAACTACCACTTTGCAATGCTTGATCTAACCTAAAAGTTTCAAGGTTTGCAGGGCTTAAATACTAGATAAAGCTTGAAGAAAGATGAGTAGTTCTTTTGGATGGACTTTAGGCTCCACTTCTTGCATGGGAAGACTTTGGTCATCAACCTCGGACTTAGGGGTATCTTCCATAGTGGTGTCTTTGAAATGGGTAGGAGCGGCAACATCAATTTGAAATAATTTATGTTCTTTACATTTATGACCTAGAGCATACTTTTCATCACAATTATAGCAAAGTTTATGTCTTTGTTGGCCTACCATTTTTGTTGGAGACAATGTGGTGTCTTTGGAATGGGTAGGAGAGGCAACATCAATTTGAAATAATTTATGTTCTTTACATTTATGACCTAGAGCATACTTTTCATCACAATTATAGCAAAGTTTGTGTCTTTGTTTGTCTACCATTTTTGTTGGAGACAATCATTGTACTTTCAAGGAAGGAGAAGGGATTGTTCAGGACGAATTGACATGTGTAAGGCGTGAGAAGAAAATGAAAACAGGTTTGTTGGTTTGTGCATTAATCATCATCTCTGCTTTTAGAGCCTTCTGAGATGCCTCCAACCAATTAGTGGGATGCTACATTCTAACTTGTGCTCTAATCGCCTTCTTGTGGCCACTAATGAAACATTATTTATAGAAAGAATATATTGCGTTCTTTGAATGGATTACTAATTACTCAAAAGACGAGATCAAGTCTATAATTGAGCCAACTTGGCGTAACTTGTTAAGTCGCCCAAAGAATAAGTATCTTGCAGGTAACAAGTATAGATAGCTAACACAGAGACTCCAAGCAATGTAGCCCCCATAGGCTTTTTTAGTCATTCCTACAATTGCCATCCAAATCTGGATACAAGACCCCTACCCTAAGTTTCACCATGTCATACTAAAGGAGGCTCAAATGTGCCCTTAGTCATACTACTCAACTATCCAGGTACTAGAGAGTGATCTCCCTAAGTGTTGTTCTTGGTATACTATAGCAACAAGGCAGTCGATCAATTTATCTAAAGTTGATTCCAAGTATACCTAGGGACTTCCTACATACCCACAAGTACGTCAAAGTGAGATTCCGTATAAGTGGTGTCTTATGTGGTGCTACTTGAAGGGGTAACAACAAAGATTACATGGGTGTCCAATAATGTGACTTAGTACCACTAGTATTTTTTTTCGTGTATGCTTCCCCAATCGC
This sequence comes from Pseudotsuga menziesii, assembly GCA_001517045.1. Lineage (NCBI taxonomy): Eukaryota > Viridiplantae > Streptophyta > Pinopsida > Pinales > Pinaceae > Pseudotsuga > Pseudotsuga menziesii. The sequence continues at coordinate 309,757 of LPNX010507677.1, forward strand.
AGGTTTTCCCATTTAACAACATATCTCTATGTTATTTAAAGATGCACGAACACATCTATAAAAAAAAAATTAGGAGCTCGCTAACCCCAAAAAGAGCTCTACAATCACTGGAAAATAAGTTACTTTTCAAGGTAGGGTTTGAGACCGAGATTTTGAAATAAGCACAACTCCTTGTAAAACCTTGATTTGGAGACAGTCTTGAGGCTTTTATAACCCTAAAAAATTTGCACCTACGTCTGAAATTTTGTTCTATAGTAGCATAATATGTCTACTCTACAATGCCACAAGTTTTATTGAATTTTGATGTGCCAAGAAAAAATTGAGGTAATTGCCTGCCACAAGTCCAATATTTCAAGTCCAAGTATGAAAATTGTACCAGAAACACTATGGTCATCTTCTTTCCAATGCAACTAGTGGCACTCAATTTGGATCTTTCCAACTTCTGATATAACAATTTTACCTAAAACACTTGTTTAAGGATAGATTTTGGGCTAACAAAAACCCTAACTTACACAAAGTGTATCTCTAAAAGTATAGAGACCTAAAAGATGAAATTTTGACACACATTACTTAAGATGTCCTTGCTATAACTGAAAATTTCAAAATTTGAAACTTCATGGAAACAAATTTCGAGCGAAACTGCCAAGATGACTCTTTTGAAGGAGCCACATGTCCAATATTTCAGGTCTAAGTAAGAAAATTGTACCAGAAACACTATGGCCGTCTTCTTTCCAATGCAACTAGTGGCACTCAATTTGGATCTTTCCAGCTTCTGATATAGCAATTTTACCTAAAACACTTGTTTAAGGATAGATTTTGGGCTAATCAAAAACCCTAACTTACACAAAGTGTATCTCTAAAAGTATAGAGACCTAAAAGATGAAATTTTGACACACGTTACTTAAGATGTCCTTGCTATAACTGAAAATTTCAAACTTTGAAACTTCATGGAAACAAATTTCGGGCGAAAATGCCAAGATGATTCTTTTGAAGGTGCCAAAACCTTAACTTACAAACTGTATCTCCAAAATTATGGCAACCTAGAAGCAGAAATTTTGACAAGATAGAAAAACACAAGAGAGAATAGATAAAACTAGAAAAAGATGATTTGTATGAAAAAATATTCAAAATAGAGAGTTATGTTCGCTTGTCTCTTCAAGAAAGTAACATCCAAGGCGAAGCTCCAAATATAATAACAATTTTTGACAAAACATTACGTAGCTTATATATGGTGCTTTGATAGCCAATCAATAGCCAAAGCCCTAAGTACTTGTGGTCCTACTATTAATGAGGGTCAACCACCTAGTGGCCTTTATTCAATAAAGAGCACCCGTTTACATTAAGTCATAACCCACGAACTATATAATGGGCCTTATGGTCTTGTACATTGATAAAGTAGGGGGGTTAGGGTAGGACACTGACGTAAGGAAGTGATGGAGGCATTTAAGGAAAAGGCAGAGACAAAGGAGAAGCAATATAGAACAAATCCCCAAAATCAGCAAGGTGATGATCAAGGACTGTGTAGAAATTTCTATTGGGGTAATAAGTCTAACAAACACTTTCTTATCTAAATTGTAGGAGGGGCATGATAAAATAGAGAACAATCTCGTTGTCATTTGAACCCCAACTAAACATCATCTTTTCCCCCACTCTTTTGTAAGGGGCCTAGACAGTGGAAAGAGTATGTAAAAGATCAGATAAATTTTGAAGAACAACCTCCCGATAATTACATTTAGAATATGAACAGTCAGGTAGTTCAAGTTTTTCGGCTTCCCTTACTCTTGGTTTTGTATAAATATGATGAATGTAAAGAAGAAAGGGATTTTTGCTTGACTATGTAAGCTACCTTCAAGCTAATTGAGAAGCCATTGTTGGACAATATCGCTAGAGAATTTTGATGTATTGTGATTAGTATGGACCATTCTAGTTGTTCATGGCACTCTGGAAGTCTTCAAGGATACGTATTCTTGATGTAGCCTATTCTCGTGTACTTTATATCTTTTCTTGCTTCATCTTAATCTTTGTTATGGCAAATTAATATGAAACTGTAATTTTCAGTAATATTATAGGCTATCCTCGTCGAATGCAGGTGACACGCGAGACCTCCACATGGGCCATCTGGTGCCCAAACCACATGGCGACGGCGTAGGAAACATGGCGATGGCGGTGTGGGTGAATTAAATGTTAAGGGCGGTGAACTGCTTGCCAACCCTCTGTTCATTGTTGCAGGTTAAATTCGTTTTAATATCAATAATAAACTTCAATACATGAACATATAAAAACTAAGGTAAAATTTAAACTATACTAAAATTTAACAACATAACTTTCATCTCTTTCAACTTAACGCTCTGCTGGTCACTGCGTTAAAGTTGATCATTGAGATGTTTTTCCAAATGTCATGTACAGAAAAATAATCATGTGCAGTAAACTCAATCTCAAATAAACTACAAAAGATAAAGAATCATAACCATTCAATGGATCCGTCTTATACTCAGATAGTTTTGAGTTTGATCTTGTCACTGAAAGGACAAGTCAAACTGATTAAACCATATACGTACCTTGAGAGAGAGTAGGAGCAAACAAACCTCAGATCCTCCAATCAATTTAGCAAAACATGCAAGTGACCATGTGTAAAGAAAGACACTCAAACACCCACCCGTAAGAAACAGATCCAACCCATGAGAAATCACGCTGGGTAAATTTGCAAAGATAAAACTCAGCTGGTAAATAAACAAATTGCAGAGGGCAAGACTCAACAATCACAGAAGTAAGACTTCAGCTATAAATCGCAAAAGCAATGGCAGAAGTAAGACTCAACAATCTCAGAGGTAAGACTCAACTGTAAATTGCAAAGGTGAGACTCAGCAATCACAGAAGTAAGACTTCAGCTGTAAATCACAGAGGTGAGACTCAGCAATCCCAGAGGGAAAACACATAGAGCCCGTAAAGTATAAAACTGTAGAGCGAGAACTCGTAGATCAGCTTGTGAAGGATAAACACGCAGAGAGAAAAAAAAATTGCAGATAATTTGCAGACAACCGACAGAGAGAAGGCCCTTGGAGGCAGTCATGATGCCTCTGTGAGAAAGCCGCAGACAAAGACAGCTCGTGAAGAAACCGCAAACAACCAGTAGACAAAGACAGCAGACAGGGCAGGCAGAATCGTGGAGGCAGCCATGAGAAAGCCGTAGGCAGCCAAGAAGGAAATAAACAGTCAACCGCGGCAGAAAATAAAACTCCGGCAAAAATAAAAACACGTGAAAGCTTCCAAAATCGATATCACATATAAAAATAAACTTATCTATTTATACGACTAAGTGGTGTAAAAGATTCACGTGGAGGTAAACACAATAACCATAAAGGGACCAAACCATGAACCAATAATATTAACTAATCCAAACCAAAAAAAAAAAATTTAAATAATCAAAATCATAAAATAAAAGGTTTGACCCATAACCATATTATAAAATACTCAAAACAGAAATCATAAAGTAAAGGTCTTAAGATAAGACTAAATGGTTCAAAAAAGATTTTATTAATAAAAACATAAAGATTTTATTAATAAGACTATAAAACAATTAATTATAATAAAGTCATAAAGTGAAAGTCCAAAGGTCCAATATAAAGTGAATAATCCAAAACCATAAGTGGTTAAAGGTCCTTTAACAAAACATAAGGTAACAATAACAATACATGGTCCAATAGTCTTTAATAAATCATTAGGTAAATACACTCCATAAAATAGGAGTCATCATAGTCAAATGTGCACACAAGTGATAGTGCTAGGACCAGTAAGAATAGGACCAAGATTCAATAACCACAAAATCAAGGTGAACCATAAAGATGGACAATCATTCAACAAGACTTTTCTCTCTCTCAAGATACATAGTTTATATATATATTTTGTCATCGCTGTATAAGGTGGAAGATCCAAACAGATGGTACAATCATTTTGTCCTTAACACTGCTCCTAAGGGTTGGGTACTAGCGACATCGTCAAGGGGTGGCCAGTCCCTTGAAAAGCAACCTAGCAATAACTGATTAGGAGAGGGGACATCATTAACCTCCATTCTTAATGAATGGCTTTCAGCCTTAGGCTGAATTTCAGTCTCACACTGAATCAAGTTGATCAATCCCTGGACCCTAACCGAGTCCTCCATTCTCTCGCAGAATGGTTCTCAGTACTAAGCTGAGTTTCAGCCTCACACTGAAAATTGATCAACTGCCTGCAGAACTTTCTTGGACATCACGTCCCTAGTTCCAGACCAAAATATGTCTCTGCCTCTATCTACAGGATCTACTTGGACATCGCATCCCTGGTCCTAGACCAGTATACCCTAGAGGCACATAGGGGCCCTAGCCACATGCTAGGGGCTTTGCCATGGCATCAGTCTTCTTGGTCCTAGACCAAGAACCCCAAAAGACCACCGGGTGCCCTAGGGTACCTTCTAGGGTCTTACTCTGTCCTAGCCAACTGACTAGGAAACCATTCTCTGAGAATGGGTCTCGTAGCTGCACTAACTTTAACACTCCCTCTCAGCAAGAGGGACATTCTCAGCATATCGATAACATACTTCACCCTTGCATGGTGATAACTCTTCTCAATGTCTTTCATCCTGTCATCAAATATAAGGTTTCTTGAGAACTTCAAACAGCTCTCCATCTTAGCACGAAGCATGATCTCATAGATCCTCTTGGAAGTTATAGTTGACTTCCCTTGATGGCTGAGAATTACTTTCAACATATCATTTTTCCAAATCCATTGTTGGATTGTCTCCTCATACTAGAAGTAAACTAAACCAGTGACATGGCTCTCACTGGAGCAACCTTGAAGCTTTTCAATAGGCTTCTCAATGAGATCAAATGTAGGCTTCTTGGCCTTCTTCCTCTACTTCTCTAAGCTAGAAGTCTTATAAGATTCCATCTCTGAGTCATTTGAGGACTGATGGAAGATCATTCTTTCATCTTCTGCAACCCCAATTGGTTGGGGACTAGAGAGCAGAAATGTCTCCCTCTTGATCTCTAAAACTTGACTGGGGTATAGAGTTTTAACAGCATGTCTCACCAAGATGGCCAGACAACGAGGCACTCCAGGTAGAGGCAGCACAGGTCGAGGAGGTGGTTGTCGTAAGGAAAACCTTGGGGATACTGATGGTTTTGTAGCGCAGGTATCCATACCAGTTAGATATATGATCGACGAGTGGGAATCCAAGATGGTCTCTGATCATCTTGCATTTGGACGAAGCGGCGGTAGAATCAATCATTACTAGATGATTAAAAATATGTTGGGGTTGTTGATGGAGGACATGACTGTCAAATGGAATGGCGCCAAGGATTTGGCCCAATGCATGCCCACCTGTATCAACCATACTGATACGCAGCTCAGCACCTTGAAAGCAAATTTTAACTTGAGGTACTATTCGGTGTTTCCCAATGAAGGCAACGCGGACGGTGATGGAGACAAGGACCAGCGTGGGAAGGGTGGTGAGACCTCGGCAGCGGCAGGAAATTCTCCTAATCTGTTGCAGGAACATAGGGGAAATACGAGAATCGCTACACCTGTTAAGCATGGCCGCGAGGCTCCAACCAACATCATTGCTGCTCAGCCTATACAAGAGATGCAAGCTTGGAATCCAATGGAAGATTATGGACCCTGCACGATCCTGGAGGAGACACCGGACTTCTTTGCGGGAGATGCAACACCCTAGATGCTCCATTATCATCCCTGGTTCCCTCTGCAACTCACAGTTTTTTTGGGTCTCCTTGTTTTTAAAATGTGTAAATTTCATGTCTGTCTACAGTCAGTTTTTAATTTGTAATATGTCAGTCTAAGTATATAGCTCTAGAGAGAGCAGACTTTCCCATTTTTCTGAAAACCCCAACTCCAGTATCTTTGACAGATTGAGCGGGTGATCTGTTAGTTTAAAGCCCCCGTAGCAAGCTTTTGATGCTCTGTACACTTCTTGTGTTATTATGAATATGAATATCTACTGCTGCTAACAAAAAAAATATATAATAGGCTATCCTTAATTTGCTGTTAATTTTCTGGAAATTTCTGCAATCTGTAATTCAGCAAACTATTTCCTGTATGCTGCTCATTTTTGTCTCTGCCGTTTCAAATCTTTATCTTTCAGTGTTTTAATACTCCTAGCTAGGAAATTTAGATTAGTTTAGCTGTAGCAACAATTGCACCTTGCATTTGCATTCAAATTGCATCTAGATTTAATTCATAAACATGTAATCGCAATTGGGCCATAAACTGGGATTTGCCACTTGCAAAAGTGAAAGGTCTAATCGGATGCTTCCCTGAGTAAACCTGTGTAGTTGATATACAGCATTCACCTGAGTAAACAAGACTATAGTATGATTATTTATAGACTCTGCAGGCCATTTAGAGCCTCAATATTAATGTATTTTGGTTCAGATGTGTATTGCACTCTGTTCCATTTTGTTATATTCACCCTTACAATGCTGCATGCATGAAAAAACTTTGCATATTTGATGTCTAATGGCTTGAATTTACATGGATGTACATGAAGACATTGTTTTATCAAAATTTGAATATTTTATGTATTTTTTGGTCAACCGGTTTTGTTTACAGATTTTTAAAGGTTCTGGTTCAGTTTCAATTTCTGGGGTCAACCAGTTTGGTCACCGGTCCAGTCCTAATAACATTGGTTCTACCCCATTCTTCCAAAGAAAAGTGACTTCGGAAATAGAAGTAAACAGATGTTTCAAGGCAAAATAGATTTATACTTTTATAAATGTTTCTATTCAGAACAACAGTGAGTAAAACAATTGTAGAACAACATCTGAGAATTCAGGTGGCTCTCCCAAACAAAAGTCACAAAATGTGTAATGGATAGCCCCTCAACATCAACTGTCAAAGGTACCAATTCTTCATAATGCTCAATCTTTCACTGTTCAGTTTTGTATATTAACAAACAGTGAGAAACAGTATCACATATATGATATCATGCTTTGGTGAAGCAAATCAGAAGTTTGACATAAAAAAAATGAGTGAGCGAAAATGGCAACTTTACTTCAAAAACTTCAAATTAAATGTCCCACGATCCTTACCAATATATCAACATTCGTATCTCATGAGTCATAAGCAATGCCCATTACCCTTGGTAAACCTAGCTAACCTATCTTTTTGTTTTCCAGACAACCCAGATGACAGCTTAAAGAAAGCAATCTAATACATAAAACTTACTTTCACGTAGTCTGCATGTCCAGGACAATCTACATGAGCATAATGTCGCTTTTGCGTCTCATACTCAACATGTGCCTGAAAGAAATCAGGCAAAATTATAACTAAAAAGATAGGAAGATTCAGTGGAAAGCAATGAAGTTGAAATGCAGTTCCTGAAAACTTCATTTAATTTACAGAAAGAACACATAACTTCATAGAAATATAAATTCAAATGTGTGAATTTGTAATATTGGATAACATAACAAAAAGGAAAAAAATTTGGCACTGAGCAAATTTGCATACAGGAACTAATATCTTAAGTAAGAAAAAGCAGAAATAAAAAAAAGAAAAAAAGACTTCAAAAAATTACAATCAAGAAAAACAGCAAATTCCCAGAGAGACAAAACAATAAACTTCTTGAGATACTAAGCTAATAAAACAACCAGATGTCTTCTAAGTTATCAAAAAGTTAAAACAAAACTTTTTGTTTTGAATAAAAGAAAACAATATAGAAATATGCCAACCGTTGCAATAGTAATCCCTCGAGCTTTCTCCTCTGGAGCTTTGTCGATCTCATCAAAAGCAACTGCCTTAGCTTTACCTCCTTCTGCCAATACCTGGTCACAAAACAGATACGTCAAAAAGATGAGGACAGGCATCTTTTGAAACAGTTCTTTCATTTGAAGATGAAAATCACACTATCTATTCCATGAGAGGAGCTAGGACTTGCAAATCTTCTAATGTTATAGATGCTAGCAAAGAATTGGGAGCACATGTAAGCCCACAATGAATGTGAAATCAGCATGGCAAACACACTAGTAAAATATGTCCCATAAAATGTTCTGGAAATTAAAACATAAAAAAGCATATGTTGGACATATAATTTTAAACCTTTGTAATTGCAGCTGTCAAAGTTGTTTTCCCATGATCAACGTGTCCAATGGTCCCAATATTGACATGTGGTTTCCTGAAATAAAACAAAAAACCAGTCACAACCATTATAGTGAATCATCCAAAAGCACCAGCAATTTAAACAAAACACGTAAGATTTGTTGACTAAATTAGTAAATTGTCATTGATGCCAACAGGTGTGTGTCAGTGTGTCTTGGTGTCCCTTGAGGAGCCTCTGAGGGTTGAGTAAGTGTCAGTGTCTAAGGAGACCTTTTGACTTTGTCCAAGCCCAAGTCTGAAGCCCTTGGAGCCCTTGGGACATTGCCAAAAGCCCTGTAGAGTGTTTAAGTACCTCTAAGTTGGTTTGATGGTTCCCCGGTTGTTTCCCAGTACCACAACCACGCCCTTTTGCCCTAGATTGTGTCTTTGGTGGGTTGAAAAAGTTGCAAACCCTTTCAGTGGTCATTTGCGTTTGATAAAGGTCATGGTACCCTAAGAAAAGCCTAGGCACCCCACACCTTCGATGGTTATGTATCTTTACTTGTGGTAACTCTAATAACTTAACAAACTGCCCTAAAACCCTCACCCTTGGTTCCTAAGCCTAATCTACCCTATGCTCTTAAAACACTAACAACACACTAATATTGCCCATTGCACACATGGTTAATAATAATAATTTAAATGGTTAATAATAATAATTTAAACTACACACATGGTTAATAAGTATCAAAACATGTTATAAACTTAATAAATATTTAAAATCGTCCACAAGTGGGCCCACCCATAAATAAATTAAACCTCATAAAGTTGAAATGGTAATAAAGTTAAAACAATCTTTTTTACATAAACAAAAGACCTCTTGTAATGTTTAAATACTAAAATAAAACTTTAAAAGATTTAACAAATAAAACAAGTTTAATATTAAAATCAAACCCCATTTTGCCTCTCATGAAAGTTGGTTCCAACAAATTTTAAGGCTAAAATCAATTATAAATAATTTTTTTTATTCACCTAAGAAGTTGGCCCCATCTATCTTTCAGTCAATAATATTTATACACTAAAACCAACGAAGAATTGGACTGAGGAATCTCGCTGGTGTAGAGCTTGGACTGAGATTTATTCGTTGGTCGGAGGTAGAAGTTCGCAGGCAGCAGAGACCCAAATTTTCCAGTCTTTTTCTTTTGGGTATACAGTCCAATCTTTCACTTGATGTTTCTTCGGTTCACTGCTGGCAGTATGCGAGTTTCTGGAGAGTATTTACAGTCAGTTTTTTGCAAGTTTTGGCATATATAAACAGACGAAGTGTTGGTAATATACAGTCCAAGTTTTGTATCTAACCAGCAGTCCCGAATATCCTTAACAGCAGTCATCATCATCTACAGTACAGTCCAAATTCCAGTCTTGAGGTCTTCTACAGTAAAGCAGCAGATCCGAATCTTTTCCACAGGCCTATTCTCTTGGGTTAAAACAGTATTGCAGTCCCCTTGGAGAGAGAATGCAGACCTGAGTTTTTTTTTCCATGAAGGAACAGCAAATTGACTGAGGCTTTCTCGCTGGTCTAACAGCAGCATACGAATTCTTTCAGAGGTAGATGACAGTCCGAATTTAACTCAGGTTGACAGAAACACACAGTACGGTTCTTGTTTTTGGTTTGGGGTTCCTCTCAGTTGATAAACTGACTGAGTTTGACAGTCTGAAAGGTGACTATTTTTGGGGTTTTTACCAGCATATACACAGTCCAAGTCTTGACTGTGTTAGAAGGCTATTCTACAGTCATCAGTTCATCAAGATTTTGGAATAGTCTTGTTGGAGTTCAAAGGTCCTTTTTTTCAAGTCATCCACACAAGGTATGTAGATACAATAAGTGAATATATTGGTATGAATTAGTGTGCAAGTATATATAAGATAAATGCTAGTAATAATATGTATTAAGTTTTGGAGTGATTGGAGCGTTTTCCTGGCTGTGCGTGAGGGCTGAGAACAGCACGAGCTAGGGTTGAGCAGCGTTGAGCTGTGATGGCGGTGCCTGGGGGAGGGGAGGCCGCCCCCCCCCCCCCCCCCCCCCTCCATGTTCGGACGAGGATGTCTTCCGGAGGCTCCTTAGCAAAGGCAAGAAACCATCCTTGCCGGTGATCCCAAAATTTATCAGGAAACTGGAGGAAATTCCAAAGATTGCTCTTCCTGAAGAAAAAACTATGAAGATAGCTCTGGCTTTGGCCAAGCGAGGTCTAGTGGGCCAGTTTATGGGTTTATGGCCCTCCACCAAGACGACTGATGACTGGATACAGAGAAATTGGAAGCCCAATTTGAAACACGGAGTAACCTGCTACCCTGTCGGAAGAGGGTTTTTTGTATTTGAATTCATCTCAGAGGAGGACCGGGACCTAATTTTTAGAAATGGGCCCTATTTCATGGGAACGCAAGGTCTGTACCTGAACAAATGGACTCCGGATTTTGAGCCCTCAGTCGATCTACCCAAAGAAGTGCCGGTATGGGTTAGGCTCCCCAACCTCCCGGTGCATTGCTGGGATATTGAATCTCTGCAGAGAATAGGGAACGGAATCGGCCGATTTATAGATAAAGTTGATAACAAGGGACAATATACCTGTGCCAGAATCTGCGTTGAAGTTGACCTTGAAGCCGGCCTTCCTGAGGCAGTTAAATTAACTGTTGGATCCTGGACCCACTATCAAAAACTGGACTACGAGCACTTGCCCTTCAAGTGCAGGCACTGCCAGGAGCACGGCCACTTCCAAAGGCATTGTCCCAAACTGGCCGCTGGGAAAGAAGACGTCGAAGGATGGCAAAAAGTAAAAAAAAGTAGAACCGCTGCCAATGCCAAAAGCAAGGAGAAAACTCAGGATCTCCCAGTGGTTGGCAGTTCAAAACCTAGCCGCCAGGAACCTCTCATTGAAGCTCAAACCCCCATACTCGTCCCAGAAGAGGAAGAAACAGGGGCGCCACAAGGCCCAACTGTCCCAATCCCAAAGACCGATGTTCCTAGCCAGTCAAAGGAACATATCAGCCTGGGCTCGAAAACAGGAGCAGAATCTTCTGAGGAAGGAGATACTGAAGCAAGCAGTCTGTCAGGATCACCAGACCAACCAAAGCGCGGACAGAAGACTGAGAAGAAAAGACGAGAAGAGCAGTCCTACAAGAATGTGGTCCAAGGCTCTCAGCACACCATACCAGAAATGATGAACACCAAATTGGGGATGAAACATGGGAAGACTCCGAAAGGGGCCAATCCCTCCCACTCAGGAAAATAATGCAATTCGTCTCCTGGAACTGCAGAGGACTAGGCAACACTCTAAAGGAAGAAGCAATTAGGGATTTAGTAAGAGCAACAATGCATGAAGTCCTCCTAATCCAGGAGACAAAAATGGAGGAGGAAGCCCTCCTCCGAGCAAGCAACTCGTTCTGGAAGAAAGGCCCGGGTAGGGCTGTGAGCGCAAGAGGAGCCTCGGGAGGTTTAGCCACGTTCTGGGACTCTGCAAAGCTCGATCTAATCGAAGAAGAAGGCACCACTCACTGGTTATTTACCAAGCTGATCCACAAAGACTCCGGTCATCTAGTAAGTCTCTTCAACATGTATGTTCCTGTCTCCCTAGCTGAGAAAAAAGATTGTTGGGACTCCGTAAATTTATTTCTTAATCAACACAATACTGAAAACTTAGTAGTGGCTGGAGACTTAAATGTAACCCTTGCTCTGGCAGAAAGAAAAGGGGGTTCTTTAGTCCGAGATCCAGCAAGAGAATGGGTAGAAGACTTGATGATGGATTGGGAGCTAGAAGATATCCCACCTGACAAGGGGAAGTTCACCTGGACCAATAAAAGAGTTGGGTCGGGCCACATAGCTGCCCAGCTTGACCGCTTTCTTATTCAGTCCTCCTTTCTAACCCTAGGTCTTATGGCGACCTCCAGGATTCTCCCGCACTACACCTCTAATCATAAACCCATTTCGCTCTCCCTGTCACGTGGGGAAAAGCTTGGTCCTATCCCCTTCCAGTTCAGCCCTATTTGGGTCACTCAGGAAGGTTTCCTTGATCTAGTGTCTGATTCCTGGAAGCAACCTGTGTATGGCTCCCCCTTTTATGTCTGGGAAGGAAAGTTGAGAAGGCTCAAAGCTGACCTGAAAGTTTGGGCTAAAGGTCTAAGCTCTCCCACTGCCGAAAGGATAAGAATTCAGAAGGCTCTAGAAAGACACCAAATGGCCTTAGAAGAAGCTCCAATCACCCCTGATCTGATCAACCGGGAAGCTGAGCTTCAAAGGATGTACCACAAAGCCTGCAAAGAAGAGGAAACTTATTGGAGAGTCAAATCCAGAATGCTTTGGCTTCAAGCTGGAGATAAAAATACCTCGTTCTTTCACAAGCAGGCCCAAGCCAGGAAAAACTACAATTCCATCAATGAGATTCAAATGCATGATCAAGTGATAAAGGACTTTGGTGGTATTAAGGAGGCAGCCCACTCCTTTTACAAAAATCTCTATTCAGCCCCGGACCTGGACCCCGTGGACCCGAATAATTACCCTCTTTCAGAGATCCCAAGCATGGTCAATGATGATGACAACATGATGCTGAACAGGCCTGGCAGCATTCGGGAAATCAAGAAAGCCCTTTTCAATATGGACCCAGACAAAGCCCCTGGGCCAGATGGATTCACTGCCCGGTTCTACACTGCTTGCTGGGACATCATTAAAAATGACCTGTATAGAATGATCAAGAAGGCTCAAAACTGTACCAAGCTGGGAGGCAGCACTAACTCCTCTTTCTTAGCACTCATTCCAAAAGAAAAAGGTGCCAAGAATTTCAGCAGATTCAGACCTATATCCCTCTGCAATACGGGATATAAAGTCATCTCTAAAATCATGGCCAACAGACTCAAAAGAATTCTACCTAAGCTGATCCCGGAAAACCAAGGTGGGTTTGTGAAAGGAAGACAGATCCTGGACAATATTATCTTAGTCCAAGAAGCCATTCACACTAGTTACAGGAAAAAAGAGAAGGGTATGGTGGTTAAGCTGGATTTGGCCAGTGCCTTCGACAGAGTCAAGCATGACTTTCTGTTTGCAGCCATGAGGAACTTTGGGTTCAAACAGAAATTTATAGGTTGGGTCAAAGCCTGCATATCAGCCCCCTGGATTGCCCCTTTGGTCAATGGTCGGCCCACCAACTTCTTCCAGGCTTCAAGAGGATTAAGGCAAGGCTGCCCTCTTTCCCCTGTCCTCTTTGTCATTCAAGCCTCCGTCCTTAGTTTCCAGCTGAACAGAAGGCTTCAAAACAGATCCCTCTCAGGCATCAAAATTGTCCAAAAGGTCAAGGAGGTAAACCACGCACAGTTTGCAGACGATACCCTCTTACTAGGAGCAGCCACTCCTTATACTGCCAGGAATTTCAAATCTGAACTGGATACCTACAGAAGCTACTCTGGAAGTGAAATAAATTACAACAAAAGTAAGATTTTTGGTTGGAATTGTTCACCACTTGATATGCTGGAGATCTCTAGGATTCTGGGAATGGAAGGCAGTACAATTTGGGATACCTTCAGCTACCTGGGCATCCCAATTTTCAGAGCTGGCCCCAAAGTTGCTCATTGGCTACCTCTGCTGGACAAATTAAAAAACAAAATCCATGCCTGGGGAGCAAATTGGCTCAACAAAGCAGGTAAAGTTGTTTTGATGAACTCTGTCCTCACCAGTCTGCCAATTTATCAGTGTTCTGTTTTACTAGCTCCCAAAACGATAACCAATAAAATCAATGAGATGCTTCGTCGTTTTCTGTGGGAAGGAGGTCGAAATTGTGAGAAGAAGATCCATCTCGTGAGCTGGGATAAAGTAATGAAGCCAAAAATGGAAGGGGGTCTTCAAATTAGGAACGTGGCCATCCAAAATCTTGCCATGGGTGGCAAAATCCTCTGGAATTTAATAACTGGAAAAAGAACCTGGAGCAAACAAATCCTCAAGAAGAAATACTTCAAAGGTGAAAGACAGAGATGTCTGGAAAATCCCACTAAAACGCAGAAAGGCTCTCCGATTTTCATGCTGTGCAAAAGATCCATCCCTCACTTCATCCCAAAGCTAACGTGGATTCCTGGTAATGGTGCTAAAATTAAAATTTTTGAGGATTCAATCCTGGGAGATCCGCCCCTCAACGAGTTCAATGAACTGGAGAACATCAAATCGTGGCTGCTGGCAAATAATCGCACCACGCTCTGGGACATTTCCAATTGGAACAATGATGACCACGAATCCTAGGCAAACTGGTTTCTTGGAGACTATCCAGATTATTTAGAGGACGAAGCTTCAGCGTTGTTGGGCCTCTTGCAAAGGAAATCGCCCCATTCTGCCAAAGCAAAAGACAAACGGGGTTGGGGGTCTGGAACAGGAATTTATTCTGCAGCAGCTGGCTACACTGCCATCTTGGAAACGCCCTGGGTCCCTCCAAATCCAGCACCGTGGGAAACTCTGTGGAATTTCCCCTCCATCCCGAAAATAGACATCTTCATATGGACTCTTCTCCACAATAGCATCATGACCAGCGATAATCTCAAAAGGAAAGGCTGGGAAGGGCCTTCACGCTGCTCCTTGTGCAATCATGCTGAAGAAACGGCTGAGCACCTCTTTATCAGCTGCGATTTCACCAAAGAGGTATGGAGGATTATGATAGGCCCTATTGCTGACAACCTGCCAAACTCAGTTATGGAACTCATAAGCAACTGGAAATCTCTCTCTCCTTTCAACCTGAGCAAGAAAAGCCTCCTCAAGCACGCGTGGATGTGGACTCCCAAATTCCTGGGCTGGAAAATCTGGTTGGAGAGGAACAACAGAATTTTTAAAGAGGAACGTAGACTTCCTCCTCAAGTTGTTGTTAAAGCCCGGACTATGGTGGAAGAAGCGCTTAACACTAAGCCTTCCATCAAAAATTCGACCAACCTCACTCCTGATGAAGAGCGCTGGATTAAGGACCTCAACCTAAATCAGCAAACCATGGATGCTCCAAACCCCCCTCAGAAGTTAAACTGGGAAATCAGATTGGATGAACAGGATTTTATCAAGTGGAGGTCAGCCCTTGACGAATGGTGCCTCTTCTTTGACGGGGCCTCGAAAGGAAACCCTGGGCAAGCTGGAGGAGGAGGCATTATTCTTGATCCCTCTGGCAAGCTGCATCTGTCATATGCATGGGGTCTTGGACACGCCTCCAACAATCAAGCTGAGTTTCTGGCGCTGTGGCAAGGACTAAACCAAGCAAGGAAGCTGAACATCCAAAAGATCACTATATTTGGAGACTCCAGGCTATATGTTAAGGCGTTATATACTAAGAAAGGGCCAACGGACATCAACCTTGGTCAAACATACAGGAAAGTTCTCCTCCTTCTGACGCACTTCAGCACCCACAAGGCTTACCACGTGCTAAGGAATCTCAACAACCTAGCGGATGCCGAGGCCAATCGGGGCACCTCCTTGACCAAGAGCCAGCTAATAGTCAATGCAGAAATATCAAACCAACTGATACCCTAACGCCAAGTCTCCTCTAGCTTGCCACTTCTCAGCTACTGCAGAACCCAGAAAGACTTGTGCCAGATCTGTTTCAGCTACGTGTATTTGGAGATGAAAATCAAGATAACTATCCTGAATAAGCTTTGTAAGGGCCCTGGCAGCCTCTTTGCCAGTCTTTAATCAAAATTTTAGCCGTTTTTGTAAAAAAAAAAGTATATATAAGATAAATGAATGAACTGAACAGTGTGTGAGTGTACGATACATGTACATGAGTATGGTATAAGTATGTGCATAGTTGTAAAGTGTAGAGGTGTGTATGAAGAGTTGTGTACAAACTACAAACAGTAATGCAGCAGTATGTACAAGTGTATGTGTGAGCTTGAACAGTATTTACAATGTATGCACAGTAGTATAAGTGTGAACACTATGTAATACATACAGTGATATATTAACGATGATGATGTTCTCCAATTCTACATGATGATGCACACTCTATGATGTCATTGTACTTCTATACACACTATGATATGATGATGAACATGCATGCTTTGATGTGATGACATACTTCTATATGTGTACTTATTACATACACATTACATGTTGATGATGGTGGTGGCTACTTGATGATGATGATGGTACATACTCTATGACTTTGATGTATAACCTATGATGATGTTCAGAAATAGCAGAGCAGAGATTCTTCAGTAATTGTGGATGACAATGAGCAGTGTGTGGCAATGATATCTACATGGATGATTTGACAATGACTAGAGTGCAGAGGTTATCAGCAGCAGAGTTTGGTATGTGACAGGTCCACAGGTTCGACAATCTTCTTCCTATCAGGGTGGTAGGACGAGGCAAGGAAAGGAGGTCGTAGCCTCCTTCCGGTTAAAACCGGAAAACAAGGGAATAGCAGCTTCCTTCAGGTCGTAGCCTGTAAATCAGGGGGTCCTAGCCTCCTTCCAGTTGAAGCTGAAAAATTGAAGTCTATATAATAAGGGGGTTGTTCCCTCCTTCCAATTATTTCTGGAAAACTATTTTTAAAAGGCTTCTGTGGTTTTACCCCCAGAACTTGGGTTTCCACGTCAAAAACTATTGTGTACTGTGCATCTCGTTATTTTTATACACATTGATGATGTGCTGTGATTGGTGATCAGCAACCTGCTTTTGATTAAAATTTTAGATTGTACAAATACTGATTCACCCCCCTCTCAGTATTTCAACAAGATTTTTTACTTAGACATAACCCTATTCGTATTTCTGCTTCCATGCGCTTTATTGTATGGAGTTGTGAATATACCCAAGAATACTACAGTTACAATACAGGTTCCTGTCTAAGTAATGGACAAAAGAGGCCTCTAACTTTAGACAGATGGTACACAGGAACAAAACCATCCATCAGGAAGTCTAAACTTGATTCTCAAGTCAACTGGAACAACACGAGAATATTTCATGTTAAAGAATTTTTGGAAACATTCCAAAACTAAACCAAATTCTTTTAATCCACATCTTAGGTGGAAAAGCTCATGCCTCAAGGGTTAGCTCAAGTGGTCATCAGACAGACATGAGATCTCTCCCCCCGAAGTTGGGGAGTTCATGAGTTCAACTCATCCGCTCGGGGTTACGCTGATGGTTTACCCCTTTTACCATCCATGGATCATGGGAAACAATTCAGAGGGCTTTCTGCGATGTGCATTCCATCAGACAAAAAAAGGTGGAAAAACTTGCAACATTGCTAATAAAAGATATAATATTTTATTTTCTGGCAGAATCATTAAACAATATGGACTCAGTAACTGAATTCCTAATACACTTACCCAAAAGCATCCACAATTCTGTTCTAGAATAAAACAAATGCCTTCAAGAATCAGACATTTGGGAAGCAACAATATTCATTACTTTCAATTTAGGAATGCATCTCCAAGCATCCACGATTAGCTCCCTCAACAAATCATAGTGTCTACAATTGATAGAGCAGAATAGATCATATGGATAGTCTTCCCACGTCTACTCCATAAAATAAAATTCTAAATGGTAATGCAATACTTTGATGACATGAAGAACAATTTCATTACAATGGCTTCCTCATTCCAAGGCAAATATTGTAACCAACATGTTTGTATTCATATGGGTGGCCACCAAAGAATGGTGTTGTCTCTTAAATCCTAAAGGTGTTTGCTTCCTCATTCCAAGGCAAATATTGTAACCAACATGTTTGTATTCATATGGGTGGCCACCAAAGAATGGAATTGTCTCTTAAATCATAAAGGTGTTTCCTCAAGAAACAAACTTGGTTTTGTAACCTTTAGATGCCATGCTTCTATCATTCCACTCTAATGTTTAAAGTTTAAACCATTTATAAGAAAGTGGTTCAGTTACAAATTATAGGCTAATGAGATATTTATTGGAGTATAAGATGGTTGATGCCATATTGTGGGAATGCGAAAATATGAAATTAATCACACAACGCAGATAAGAACGTGACCGGACAATCAAGTAGGTTGTGATCAAGTGGTTAAATCAAAGCACATTCAGAGTAGTCAAACCTGGGTTCAATCCCCGGCGAAATCATGTTGTTGTGTTAACGTGGCCAAGAGAGTTAACTACTGCATCGGAGACCAGATGGAGGTCCCAGTGATCTTGATGGCCCACAGTAGCAACGTACCTAACCCAGCCTAACCGCACTAAATCCTAAAGCAACATTCTAAAGAATGAAAAACTCAATTACAAAACAAAAAACATATTTCACTGGAGAATGAAGGGCAAAGCCATTAGTAATATTGATAGATTTTAATTTAAAATTTTCTTCCTGTTTTGAATAACCATTTCATGGTGTTACCCCAATTCCTTGAGCGTTTGTAAGAAGTCCAGCCAATGTGTTCTGACCCTACTACACACTAGTTGTTCCCATTTCCATAAATTTGCTACTTGCCATTTCTCATTTCCCACTTTTGACACTTGGACACACATGGTTGGTGATATTTCCCCCAACACATACTTTCCTCATAAATTTTCCCCCTTATGTCATGCATTTGTTTATTTCTCTCTATAGCCATTGCTCTTTTCTTCTGCTTGATCTAGCATAATTCATTGTAGAATCAGTTTCCTTTTGTATAGACAACCACAAAACTTGAGCATTTATTTCATTGGCACCTCATGCAAACGTTGAGAATCAACTTACGTGCATATTTGTTTGACCTAGTTGACATCTAGAGATTTCAAATGCATGAAATGTTTCAAAATGTCAAACAACGAATTAACTTCTAAGAATTAAAGGTTAAAATTCATTTGAAGCATGAATGGTAGCAAATATTTATTTGTTATCATCGTTCTTATTGTTGATTATTATTAAGTATTCCTTTTACATCTGATTGATTCCTTTGTAATATGATGCTCTAATGGTTGACCCAACCAAAGGCTTGACAAACTCTAGCATTGTAATAGATACGTTGTGTCAATTTTCTGAAGTTCACAAAACAATGTCCAATGTCATGTTTCAAACAATCAAACATTTTACTGGAAATGTATTCCAATCAATACTCTAGTACTATAAATATAACTATCAATCACAAGAATATGGCAAGCTACTTAGATTGATTGCACTCTATGTGCCATTGCTACCTCAAATACTTGCATATAAATTATAACATCCTTCACCTTCACTAATCATTTTGCTATAACTAACAGTGCTCATGTAGTAAAACTAAGAACGGTAAAACAATAGTTACAAAAAATGCTAAATTTGGTCGGTTTAGAAAAATGAAAAATATATTCCTGAAAAATGCATGTGTGTATCTAAGTTTCCAGAATTAGATGTCGCTGTGATGACAGAGACATCAGGGCTTGTAAGGTGCAGGGATACACCACATATAAGATATGTAAAAAACAAAAATGGAACCAAAATTTATGAAAAATAGTAAAACTTAAAACATAAAATAATATGATTCATTGACTAATGATTTTTTAAGACACGACAATCATAATTCATTAACATGTTTGGATTCAACACTCATAAGGGATGAGATCATAAGAGTCATGAGTTCAAATTTTAAAATGAATATGTCATACCAAGTATATGCAAATTGCAATAAATAGCGTTTGGTTATCAATAATAATTTGAAATTAGTAAAGTTAGAACTCAAAAGTCTTATATTGTTTGTGCACGACCTTCATCTTCTAGACCCTCGATCAAGATGCTCTTTAAGCAGTGTTCCACGAGGACATGTCCCCCAAGGTTGGTGGCGTGCTCCCCTCGTTTCCCAAGCCCCGGGGACTTGGGGATTCCTTGGGAAATGTTTCCCCACGTCCCCTTTTTCGAAAAACTCAAGGAAACGCACAAGGAACGTCCCGGAGAGGTGGGGGGCGTCTAGGCACCTCCTCACAAAAAGGGGGGGCCTAGATGGCCCCACACTATTTTCAAATTATTTTTTCATAGCTTAGAAAAAACAAAAAATTAAATATTAAAAAAAAAACATTAAACTAATAAACCTAAAAGCTACCCCACCCAGCCCCTCTCTTAAAAGCCCAACCCATCCCTTATTCTCACATTTGAAATGTTTATCTTATGCAAACGGATTTCTCTGGAGAAGTGGTCAGCAGTGAAGAAGAGAGGATCAATTTGTCAAAGGGAAAAGGAGCAATTTTCAGGGAAGAGCGATTTTCATTGCTTCAAGGTTGGAGCAGGGGGTTTGAAGGCTAGAGCAAGAAGTTTGAACTTTTGGCCTGAAGCAAGGTTTGGTTGGTGTGCCATTGGTCACTCATGAGAGTGACTGTCACTTGGATAGTGACACTCCCATTGATGGTCCTGACTCCTGATGGCTTCATGCAGTGGATGCATGAGGAGGACCAGTCCATGGAACTATCCTCTTGATGCTCTTTGATGCTTTCAACTTTCTTTTCACTACTTTTATTTTCAGTGTTCATTGTCCATTGTTAGTTTTCAGTTTAACTTTCGACCTAAGTTGCCAAGAAACTTGGGGACAAGGACAGGGATGGATACGAGTACAGGACGGGGGCGCCACTTTTTGAAACAAGGTACTTGGGTACATCGAGGATACTATATATAATATGCATTTGATTGTGACATATATATATAAGAAATCTGAAATATGCATGTGACAGTCATGCAAATTTCAGATTTCTTATAAACTATGAATGATGATTCATAACTCAATGATTCATTGAACAATGAACATTCACATTGAAAATTTGAAACATAAAATTTGATAAATCATAGTAGATATCAAGTGGAAGGATGGAAGTTATATAATTAATGATATTATACGTCTATGACTCCATAAGTCCATTGTCATACTACACTCAAAATTTGCCTAATGAGATTTCTAGACATGAGATAGAAAGTTCAAAACGGTAAACAATGAACAAGATAGTTGATTTGGCTTCCTCAAGCCATGTCATCAACATCCTCAGGATCAATGTCATCAACATCACTAAGGTCCTTTGTCAGCAAGTTGTCTAGATAGGCATCACTTTCAAGTTGAGGCTCCTGCTCATCAATAGTAACAAGAGGTAACGTTTTAAGTTTTTTTATTTATTTATTTCATTAATAAAGCGGTCTTTCTCCCTCAACACCGGCAGGTTTATTTTTGTTGAGTCAGCTGTACCCCCGAAGTACCCAAACATGGGGCATGTCGTACCATTTAGCATGTAAATAACTCTTTTTTTATAATGGTTTCTCGAGTACATGGAGCCAGTAAGGGGTATGTCAGGGTAGTTGAATTTTAACATGTGCATGACATTCTTAAAAAAATTGCAGACTGTAATAGAAATAGAACTTCAAAAGTAAACAACAGTAAGACAAGTACAGTAGTCAACCAAGCATCACACAATTGAACACATGATTTTTCACGAGGAAACCTTTAAAGGACAAAAACACCAAAGCATTAGTAATTCATCCTCTAAATGAGATGACCGAGTTTGTACATGAAAGAAGAAAATTTGATCTCAAAATTCTGAGATGAATGTACAAAAATTTTCCAAAGTCAAGGAAGCCCTAGCAAGCTTATTGTTTTCACCATATGTTGTTGCCACGTGGAGGGTGAACTAATGCCGAGTTCTGTAGCATCCTTCTGCGGCAAACCCTAACCACCTGTAGCAACCTTACTGTTGTTGCCCATGACCAACAACCTGTTGCCTGAGACCATCAACCTATTGTCGAAGACCTGCTCTGTGCTTCCCATGACCTCCAGTATGTTGCCTGTGACCTGTTAGTGTTGCCCCTATCAATGAAGACCAGCAGTGAGGGTTTGGGTAGCCTTCTACTGTTGCCCTATACCAACAACGAAGGTGGAGCAGAGGTCTGCTGCTACACGTGGCCTCCACTAAGGCTATGGCAGCCTGTTGCTATAACCATGACCACCAGTAAGGTTGTTGTTGTAGCCCTAGATTACCATCGAGGGTGGTGTTGTTGCCTTAGACCACCATCGAGGGTGGTGTCGCTGCCACCGAACCTGTTGTAGCAACCCTAGTCACCATGAAAGTGTTGTAGCAGCTTGTTGTTGCTCTTCTTGTCACCACCGAGAACTGTAAGTTGGAAATGGAAGAGCCCTAGAAAGCTAGGCCGCCACACTAGGACAAGAGAACAAAAAGAGAAAACTCTGCCACAAACTTTCTTCCACAGCAATGAAGATGTATAAGATCCCAGTGACGAATTACTTCAGTCAACATGGAGCAGTTAAGCGATGAAGTTGTGTTATCAAATGAGTTGCAACTGTCCTTTATTTATAGACTATCAAACATTTGAATTTGTTCCACATATTTAGGAATTGACTTTAGGCTTTAATTCTTTTTCACCTTTAACCCTTTGACTTTAATATTTTTGTGGTATAAGGTCTTCTTTGTGTTTTGACTTGTGCCACTTGATCTTTCTCCTGTTGGTCTCATGGACCAAGACTACGGTGGGAAGGTCCTCCAAGTATTTTGTGGTGATAGCAAGTGGTCTCAAGGGTCCTTGTGGTTCATTCATGCCCACTCAAAGTACATCATTATAAATAAGTAGAATTACTAAATGCTTTATCTTGATCTCCTCATATCACCAAGATCAGGTGCTAGGTCTCTCAACCAAGGGTAGCTAGTCCCTGGAAAAGTTCTCATATCCCAAAGATCAAGGAGAGGAGTGCATCACATGCCCAGACCTGGTCTAGGGCTTATGGTGATGACCTGGTAACTGACCAGGTGCCTCAGCCCCAGGCTGCATCAAATGACTCGATGTCAAATACTTGGTACCTAACCAAGCGCCTCCATTCTCCCGAAGAATGGCTCTCAGCTCCAGACTAAGTCCCTAGTCTCAGACTAGATTAAATTCCTAGTAACTAACCAAGTGCCTCCATTCAGTGAATGTCCCTCAACTCTAGGCTGAGACCCCTAGTCCCAGACTGGGTCAATTTCTTGGTAACTGACCAGGTGCCTCCATTCTCCCAGAGAATGGTCCTCAGCCCCAGGCTGAGTCCGCCAGTCCCAGAATGGTTCAAATTCATGGTAACTGACCAAGTGCCTCCATTCATGCCCTTAGCCCCAAGCTGCGTCCCCCAGTCCCAGACTGGGTCGAATTCCTAGTGATTGAGCAGGTGCCTCCATTCTCCCAGAGAATGGCTCTTAATGCTGCTTAGGAAAAATCAACACTCCCTCTCAGCAAGAGAGGTATTCTCTGCCATACCAAGCTTGTCACGAAAGTACACAAACTTTGTTGATGTCAGAGGCTTGGTCAAAATATTTGCAATCTGTTCATCTATACGGATGTATTGAAGCTTTAGGGTGCCTCTTTGTACTAAGTCTCTGATGAAGTGGTACTTCATTTCAATGTGTTTCGATCTGTCGTGAAACACCGGGTTCTCTGACAGCTTAATACAAATCTGATTATCACAATGAATAATCATTGACTGAAGCTTTCCACCAAACATATCAGAGAGAAGTTTCCTAAGTCAAACTGCTTCTTTGCAGGCATCACTAGCACCAATATACTCAACTTCAGTTGTGATCTAAGCTATGGAACTTTGTTTCCTGCTAGAACAAGAGATCATTGCGGATCCCATACTGAAGCAGTAACATGATGTGCTTTTCCGGTCTACTGCACTGCCAGCCCAATCGGAGTCAGCATATCTGACTAACATTACTCCACTACTAGAAATATACCTAATCCCAAAAGTGATAGTATGCCGCACATATCCGAGTACATGTTTAGCAGCTATCTAGTGTATTTGCTTCGGAACAAACATAAACTGACTCAGAGCATTCACTGTGTAACAGATATCTGGTCTCATGTGCACTAGATACATCAAGGATCCAATGAGCTGTCGATATTGAGTAAGATCCACATCCTGTGAACAGGTGGCCGAGTCATGTAACTTCTTCAAGTTCGTTGTCATGGGTACGCTCATGGACCTGCAGTCCTGCATTCCAAATCTCTGCAAGATATCGACTGCATACTTCCCTTGTGTTAGGAAGATCTCTCCTAGCTTTTGCCAAACCTCTAAGCCAAGAAAAGAGTGCATCAGACCCAGATCCTTCATTTCAAACTCAAAGGTAAGATCCCTTTTACACTGAGCTATCAATTGTTCCTCCCCAGTAAGGAACAAGTCATCCACATACAAGACTAGGATCAAGTGATGGTTGTGAACAACCTTAAAGTACAGATTGGAGTCAGTAATACTTTTGGAGAAGCCCAAGTTGTGAAGGTAGCCATCAAATCTTGCATACCAAACTCTCGAGGCCTGTTTGAGCCCATATAAGGCTTTCTTCAATTTACACACATGGGACCTATCCCCATGAGTCACAAAGCCTTCTAGTTGTTCAATGTAGACTTCCTCTTCAATTTTACCATTGAGGAAGGTTGTTTTTGCATCCATCTGATGGAGTTTCTATCTAAATACAAAAGCAAAGGAGATGATAGTTCTGATAGTGGTATATCTGGCAACAAGAGTAAAAGTTTCATCATAGTCTATGCTTTCTTTTTTTGTGAAGCCACAAACTACAAATCTGGCTTTATACTTTTCAATGCTGCCATTAACGGCATGCTTGATTTTGTAAAGCCATCTAGACGTTACCACATACTTCACTGTCGGTCTAGGAACAACTTGCCACACATCATTTTTCATAATTGAACTATATTCTTTGATCATGCCATCATTCCATACCTGTAGGCTTGTTGCTTCTTTGTATGTGTAGGGTTCTGCATTGATGAGCTTGCTCATAAGGCCTGATCACTTATGGGGCTTTATGCTTTCTCTGAAAGTTTCGGGAGGAGCTTTATGCTTCTCAGCTTCTTACAACGTTTCTCGGTACCAGCCAGGTCTTCTTTTGGAAGGAGGAGCCTCAAGTAGTTCTTCAGTTGGTCTTTCATATTCTTTGGGCACATCTGGAATTTGAGGCTCATTTTCTTCTTCCTCCCTCTGAACTTTGGAATCTAGAATTTCAGAAGGAGACTCTTCTATATCCTATGGAAGTCCTTTTGTTTGGCGAAACACAGCTTCCTCATGGAATATCACATCTCTACTGACTTCAATGTACCTTTGTCCAGGAACATAGATGCGGTAAGCTTTTGAGCCTTCATTATAACCAACAAATATGCCTTTCTTTCCGGAAGGCTCTAGCTTAGACCTCTTTTCTTTTGGTACATGAATATACACAAGAGTGCCAAAAATCCTCATGTGGTCAATTGCGGGTTTCTTGCCTGTAAATACTTCTTCTGGAGTCTTTTCCCCCAAGATGGCATCAGGGCTTCTATTTTGAATGTACACATCAGTACATGCAGCTTCGGCCCACAGAGATAAAGGAAGATCGAGGTCACTCAACATAGCTCTAGCAGCTTCAGATATCATTCTATTTGTTCCTTTCTGCAACCCCATTATGCTGAGGGTTGTATGGCACTGTCATCTCCCTCTTGATTCCTGCTTCTCGGAAAAAATCATCAAACTCGTTAGATTCATATTCACCTCCATTATCTGACCTCAGGATATGGATGTGTCTTCCAATCTGGTTTTCAATTAGAGCCTTGAACTCTTTGAATTTGTCAAAAGTTTCACTCGACTTTTAGAAAGTAGATCCAGGATTTACGAGAGTGATCATCTATGAACAATACATAATACAAGCACCCACTCAAGGAGGGTGAAGACATAGGCCCACATATGTCAGAATGAATGAAGTCCAAGATTCCTTTAGATCTATTCTTACTTCTGGAGAAGGATTTCTTAGTGTTCTTACCTAGACAACAACCTTTGCAAACACCGCTATGTTCAAGAGAAAACTCAGACATACCTGTGACTATCTTTTGAAGACCAGGGAGAGTTGTATAGTGAAGGTGTCCAAACCTTCGATGCCATAGTTCACATGGGTCAATTGTGTTGTGAACCAATGCTTGAGTGGAGTGTCCGGATGATTTGTAAAGACCTCCCACTCAAACTCCAATCGATTCTGCTGAGCCTAACTTTTCATTCTTTGCCCATAGTAGGACCTTCTTGTCCATGAAGAGAACCTTGTAGCCTTTATCTTCTAATCCAGCACAGAGAGGAGGTTCTTCTTTAAACCAGGGACATATAGTATGTCTTCAATATGCAAGACCGTCCCTGAGTCAAGTTGAAGTGAAGTTGAGCCAACTCCTTCAATTTTGTAGGTGGTGTCATCCCCAAGTTCTACTTGAGTAGTGAACTTCTTCTTTCTGTAGCTGGTAAGTGCTTCACGAAAACCTGTCATATGTTTGGAAGCACCACTATCCACTAACCAAGAGTTAGCACTGTTGGTGATGGATCCTGAAAGAGCAGAGATCAAGTAGTATTCCCTTCTTGGTTCATCTTCTTTGGAAGACTTAGCATTCTTCTTCTTCTTAGGTTCTTCTTCTACTGTAGAAGCTTCAAACCTTCTTTTGAACCTTCTGTTTGGTTGCCTACAGTCCCTGGCATACTGTCCCATCTTATGACAATTAAACATTCTATATTTGGAGCATCTGATTGCTTACCTTATGGCTTTTTTTCTTTCTTCTTCTGAGGGAAGGGCTCCTTGAACTTCTTTGTTTTGGTTGTAAGAGCAAGGTTCCCTTCCTTAGCGCCATTTGTTCTGCTCTTAACTCTTTCCTCTTCTTCCAAACAGTCATGCCAAAGTCTATCAAAGTTTGGTTGAGATTCACATCCACTTACTGCTGCCAGAAAGGTTTCCCAAGAACTGGGAAGACCATCGAATACAGTCTGTACAAGATCATCTTCATCGAATATAGTTTGTACAAGATCATCATCATCTACAGGTACACCAATAGCAGAAAGTTGGTCTCTTACCTGTGCAATTTTTGTGAAGAAGGGAGCCACTCCATCTTTATTCATCTTCAATGTACAAAGCCTCTTCTTCAATACTCTCTTCTGGCTGGGTGCTTTCTTCTCATATAAGTTTGTCAAGGTGTCAAAGCATTCTTTGGCAGTCTTCAATGGTGTTAAGGTGGGCATCAAGGTCTCCTTGACTGAGTCATAAATGATTCTTCTTGCCTTTGCTTGCTTCTTCTTGTAGGCAATCCTTCCAGCATTAGATGTAGGTTCTTCTATGGCATTAAGAACCAAATCATCAAGGTCATTCTCTTCCAAGGTTGCCATAAGCCTAGCTTTCCATAAGCTGTAGTTGGTTGACCCCTCAAGACTTTCTTCTGGTCTGAAGGTGTTGGCAGCCATCTCTTATTAACAAGTCTGCTATCTCAGTCTGCAAATGTCTCAAGGTCTAGGAGGGTTACAGTGATCTGCTCACTCACTGCAATCTTCACATGCAAAGCTCTAATACCATGTTGAATTTTAACATGTGCATGACATTCTTTAAAAAATTGCAGACTATAATAGAGATAGAACTTGAAAGGTAAACAGCAGTAAGACAAGTACAGTAGTCAACCAAGCATCACACAATTGAACACATGATTTTTCACAGGGAAACCTTTAAAAGACAAAAACCCCAAATCATTAGTAATTCATCCTCTAAATGAGATGACTGAGTTTGTACATGAAAGAAGAAAATTTGATCTCAGAATTCTGAGATGAATGTACAAAAATTTTCAAAAGTCAAGGAAGCCCTAGAAGGCTTACTGCTGTCACCATATGTTGTTGCCACATGGAGGGTGAACTAATGCTGAGTTTTGTAGCAGCCTTCTGTTGCAAACCCTAACCACCTATAGCAACCTTACTACTGTTGCCCGTGACCAACAACCTGCTGGCTGAGGCCAACAACCTGCTGCTCGAGACCTGTTTTGTGTTGCCCGTGACCTCCTGTGTGTTTCCCGTGACCTCCTGTATGCTGCCCGTGACCTGTTAGTGCTACCCTTGTCAATGAAGACCAACAACGAAGGTTGGGGCAGCCTTCTGTTGCTGCCCTAGACCACCAGCGAAGGTGGGGCAGAGGTTTGCTGCTACACGTGGCCTCCACAAAGGCTATGGCAGCCTGCTGCTATAGCCGTGACCACCAATAAGGCTGCTGGTGTAGCCTTGGATTACCACCAAGGGTGGTGTTGTTGCCTTAGACCACTACCGAGGGTCATGTTGCTGCCATCGGCCCTGTTGTAGCAACCCTAGTCACCACAGAAGTGTTGTAGCAGCTTGTTGTTGCTCTTCTTGTCACCACCGAGAATTGTAAGTTGGGAATGGAAGAGCCCTAGCAGGCTAGGCCGCCACACTAGGACAAGAGAACAAAAAGAGAAAACTCAGCCACGAACTTTCTTCCACAGCAACGAAGATGTATAAGATCCCAATCACGAATTGCCTCAGTCAACATGGAGCAGTTAAGTGATGAAGTTGTGTTATCAAGTGAGTTGCAATTGTCCTTTATTTATTGACTATCAAACATTTGAATTCGTTCCACATATTTAGGAATTGACTTTAGGGTTTAATTCTTTTTCACCTTGACCCTTTGACTTTAATATTTTTGTGGTATAAGGTCTTCTTCGTGTTTTGACTTGTGCCACTTGATCTTTCTCTTGTTGGTCTCATGGACCAAGACTAGAGTGGGAAGGTCCTCCAAGTATTTTGTGGTCAAAGCAAGTGGTCTCAAGGGTCCTAATGGTTCATTCATGCCCACTCAGAGTACATCATCATAAATAAGGAGAATTACTAAATGCTTTATCTTGATCTCCTCGTGTCACCAAAATCAGGTGCTAGGTCTCTCAACTAGGGGTAGCTAGTCCCTGGAGAAGGTCTCATGGCCGATGGATCAAGGAGAGGAGAGCATCATGTGCCCAGACCCAGTCTAGGGCTTATGGTGATGACGTGGTAACTGACCATGTGCCTCACCTCGGGCTGCATCAAATGACTCAATGTCAAATACTTGGTAACTGACCAAGCACCTCCATTCTCCTGAAGAATGGCTCTCAGCCCCAGGCTGAGTCCCTAGTCCCGGACTAGGTTAAATTCCTAGTAACTGACCAGGTGCCTCCATTCAGTGAATAGCCCTCAACTCTAGGCTGAGACCCCCTTATGGTGATGACGTGGTAACTGACCATGTGCCTCACCTCGGGCTGCATCAAATGACTCAATGTCAAATACTTGGTAACTGACCAAGCACCTCCATTCTCCTGAAGAATGGCTCTCAGCCCCAGGCTGAGTCCCTAGTCCCGGACTAGGTTAAATTCCTAGTAACTGACCAGGTGCCTCCATTCAGTGAATAGCCCTCAACTCTAGGCTGAGACCCCCTTATGGTGATGACGTGGTAACTGACCATGTGCCTCACCTCGGGCTGCATCAAATGACTCAATGTCAAATACTTGGTAACTGACCAAGCACCTCCATTCTCCTGAAGAATGGCTCTCAGCCCCAGGCTGAGTCCCTAGTCCCGGACTAGGTTAAATTCCTAGTAACTGACCAGGTGCCTCCATTCAGTGAATAGCCCTCAACTCTAGGCTGAGACCCC
>LPNX010507677.1:339312-374606 GCA_001517045.1 Pseudotsuga menziesii
CAGTCCTAGACTACGTCAATTTCCTAGTAACTAACCAAGTGCCTTTAATCTCCCAAAGAATGGCCCTCAACCCCAGGTTGAGTCCCCCAATCCTGGACTGGTTCAAATTCCTGGTAACTGAGCAGGTGCCTCCATTCAAAGTATGGCCCTCAGCCCCATCCTAAGTCCCCCAGTCCCAAACTAGGTCAAATTCCTGGTAACTGACCAGGTGCCTCCATTCTCCCATAGAATGGCTCTCGATGCTGCTTAGGAAAAATCAACAAGGGCACGAAAGGGGACGTACCTTACAAGTACCCAAGTACCCGGTATGGATACTGGTACCGGTACGTGTAATTTACCCCCGGGTACAGGTACCCATGCTATATAGCTTTTGACTCTATAAGTAGATATTGTCATCGATGACCTCAAACTGAGTCTTTGACTCGTAACTCTTTTGACTCTTTAAATTTGAAGGTGTTTAAGACAAGTTTATGTGACATGTCTATGATTTGCTTTTATGATTTTAATATTTTAAATTTCCATCTATTGTTTAAGTCTATGATTCAAAGTTATAATGGAAGATGTGCATGTATTATAAATTTAGAATTTATCAATGTGAAATTCAAATACTCAAATGATAAATGATTTATGAATCAACGACGAATTGACAACCGTGTTTGCAATGATGAAATTAATATTTGCTTTTAAGTTTTGTATGTAAATGGGTATGGGATGAGGAATTTATGTGTTAATATGTTGGGTTTTATATAAATCAAATATTTTTAATAATTTTAAATACCTCGACCTTCCCACATCCCCTAAATTTTCCTCAAGTTTTGGGGTGGTCTCCACACATCCCCAATGTGTGTTTCCATGCTCCCGCATCCCGAAAACTTGGTGGAACACTGTCTTTAAGTACTTGCTACTCTCAAGTACTGGCTCATTTATTAGAACTGCAACTGCACGCAGCTCAACATGGTCATCTAATTTGATCTCCACTTGTACACACATAGCATCTACTGTACATTGGTCCCATTGCTTGGAAGGACACTCCTTGTACCCTAGGTTTTTTCAAGCAAGAAGTCAAAAGGTCGAACTATGAGTTTAAACCAGGTTCTCTGTCTTCTTAGATCCCAATCAGTTTCTCTTCGCTGAATGAATAAAGAGTGAGAACTCCAACTCCTGTCACGAGACAAGGAACTAGCTACTTGTGAGAGTAACCATAAAGCAAATGTCTATAACTCTGGAGTCTGGAGTATGTGCACATGATATTGCCACCAACCTATCTGATGTTTGTCACAATGCCTTTCAGACAAAGCATCAACTAAGGAAATCTTGCCTCACCCATGTGAAAATGGGGAAAACTTAGTACATGTTATGGATGCCTCATTATTGAACCAAAAAACTACATCGTTGTAATCATAAAACCCTACAAACCTCTCTTCTTCTGGGAAGAAGGTCTCTTCTTTTTCTTGTTCGATATCCTAACATTTTCAATTCAAGGCATAAGCCACCATAAGAATACCTGTATTCGATCTGTTCCACTGCCCATGTATAATTTTTTCCTGCCTGTGAATGCAAGGTGGCATGGAAAAATCTCAACCAGGTATTACTGACTTTACCTCAAATCAGTCAGGACCAATCCAATAAAACCTTTCAGTTAAGACTTGGCTAATGTCTTTTCAGGAAAGATCCTAAAAGATCTTAACTGGGCTCAGATAAGGTCCTGATCCTGAACTCTACAGAAAAAAGACCAATACTCTCTCTCTCTCTCTCTCTCTCTCTCTGGTGCTGCTTCTGTTTGGTTTTGGACTGTCTGTTTTTCACTTCGATGGGGGATGGGTCTCTTGATAAGTGGTCGTGTTGCTCTTTTTTCCTAGTCAGAGATGTCCCGAAAGTTCTTACCTGAAATCTGCTCAAACATATAAATAAATAAATAAAAACTCATTTTGGGTACGCAGCGACGACATTTTTTATCAGAGGAATGCTATGTGTTATTGGCTAGGAAATTTTCCAGTTAAAAGCCAGTAAACACACGATTGAACTGTTGGCAAATAGCAGTTGGACATGATTATCTGCATAAAGTCTTCATATAGAATAAATAGTTAAAAGTCATTTAATGATTTGAAACGCCACCAATAGGAGTAACGCTCACAAAATAGTAATTACATTGTAATGTCACCGAAATATCGTTAATTAAGCCTCGCCTGAGCCATAACAGAGAGAGTGAGCTGAGTGTAACCAGGTTTTCTAATTTAATAAAACAAATAAAAAATAAACTTACGTTCGGCTAAAGGTTGCCATTGACCTCCACCATGTTCCAGACTCATTTTGAAGCCCGCGATCAGAAACAGAAGCATCTGCTCCACCTCTGCATGCGTAAGACAGCGGCGCCGAGATTCGAAACAGGGACTTGGAGGACTTAGCCCTTAATGCAGCCACAGCCGCCATCTGTCAAAAAATCCTAAAATGCAGCGAACCGAAGCCAATACGAGATTAAAGGACTGTTCATAGAAATCTTCAATGTACGCATTTTTTTAGCTATTTCAGAGCTCAATCATTGCATTTGCATCGTAACAGGGAATGCACATTTTAGCTCTGTCATGCGAGATCGATCGCGTGACAGTGAAGAAGGTGGAAATGAACAAAAAGTCGACGAAGTCTGGAAACCTGGGCTTCCCTGCCCTGCAAGTGAGTGCTATAGAAGAGGATGCCCCCCGTGAGGGTTTTAGACGAAGGGTTTTAGGCCTGGCATTTTGTTTTGTTTATTTATTTAATTAGCATTGTGTCATTTTATGCTATAATTGGGTGCCTCTTCACATGAGATGTTATAACTTTTGTGCCTACTCTTAAGAGGTGTGGATATCATATTGCACTGTAATAATATATGTGCTCCTTCATATGAGCAATTATGTTATTAGCACCCATTCTTAATGAAAACCAAAGAGCATGGTCACATGAGTTTCATGGGTTTTTGAGTTTTCTAAGTTTGAGTTTGCCATATGTACAAGAAGAAATGGATAAGTCACATGAGTTTGATGGCTTTTTGAGTTTTGTGAGTTTGAGTTTGCCTTATGTACAAGAAGAAATGTAGAAGTATTAATGATGGATAAAGTATTGTTTTAACATTTATTTAAATTAATGTGATTTTCAAACATGTGTTACATTTCTTTATTTACGAAGGGAAACTAACTTCAAGAGGTTAAGCACATTTTTTCATACACACATGAAATGAGCTCTACACCCATGGAGGTTTGAACTTAGATTATTTATATAGCACTACATCATCCCATTCATTAAGTCATAGCTCCATAAATATGCCAGCACACAAGGGAGGACACGTCCATGTCAATGTTAATACACACAATTGAGAAGAGGAGTGTTATCACACTTTTTTCATCCACTTCCATAAATAAAGGGTTTTTACTCAAAACATCATTTATGGTCGAATACTAGTGCAATGAAGTCAACAAAGTAATATGCACGAAATGGTTGATTTGTCTATGGAGAACCAAAGTCAAACCATCCAATTAACTACAATTGTAGTTGCATGACAGCTCAATTATTAGGATGTGCAGACATCATGTATGTCATAAATGCATTAAATTATGTGACCTAACAATTTCCATGCACTCTCAAAGATGGAAAATGCTCTAAAGCATGTTTCACCCGTGATGATAAAGTATCGAAGTTAAAGAGGCATTATGTGACCTAACAATTTCCATACACTCTCAAAGATGGAAAATGCTCTAAAGCATGTTTCACCCATAATGATAAAGTATCAAAGTTAAAGAGGCAATTATATGGCCTAAATTGGGAAACATCTTTGGTCCCCATACATGTCATTATCTAAAGAAAACCTATAAATATAGGCATCTCTTGATATTTCTAAGAGCTCAATGAATGTAAGCTTATGCTTGTACAAGTGTAATCAGGAATTTAGCCATTTTCTAGTTCCAAAGTCATTGCTTCACATTGGCATCGACATCGAGCTTTTTCTTCTGCCACTTTTGAGAAAACATATTCTAGTTACTACCCTCATTTTGAGAGAAAGCCTCAAGGAATATATGACCTGCCATAAAAGAACACTTGAAAGTCATCTTCATGGCTAATCATGGGTGACATCATTCTTACTTTTTATAATTTTATCCCTTTATATTTATCAATATATTTTTTAGGTNTATATGCCCTGCCATAAAAGAACACTTGAAAGTCATCTTCATGGCTAATCATGGGTGACATCATTCTTACTTTTTATAATTTTATCCCTTTATATTTATCAATATATTTTTTAGGTTCTCTTTCCCATCACAATATACCTTTTATGGGTTGTTTCGTCTTTGCATCAACTTGATTTCTAACATGTCAACAGTTTGGGAATATTGGCAATGTTGTTTGTTACTGTGATATCTTATGCAGGATTGAAGAGGTGATTTTGGTGTGAAGGGACCCCACAATCCTACTTTATCATTGCAATTGTTGGAGGAGCCTAGTCAGCCAGCCGACTAGGTCCTCTCGACTGACTAGAGACTAGTTAGCTCAGTCGGTCGAGTCAATTAAGTCGCCTTACCATAAAGTTTGGAAGTTATAACTATATAATTGTTTATATGCAGTATGTAATAGGTTGGTGAGTCAGAAGTTGTAATGTTGCTTTTTGTACATGAAGGCCTCGTAATATAAGACAACTTGTTCCTCTTGTCACCATTGCTTGTATTCTTTCTCATACCTTTAACTATGTATGTGTAATCTTGCATCTTGTCATGTATTGTTGTGCTACTGGTAACCATATGTAATCATTTAGATTGTAACATCGGTTCCATTATCAATAGTACTAAACCGAGATAAAAATATGATCATGTTTGCATAAATGGTAAGTGAGGAGGAAATTAAAGAGCGGTGGAATCGAAAGATAGTGAATTACATCCAAAATTATGCTATAAGGAACAAGTTAACCATTGTTAAGGCCAGATAGAATTTTTTCACTGAATCACATGGAAAAATTATAGAAATTGTACCTCATGAGATAAAGAAGTTGGTCGATCAAATTCTTGAGCAAACTCGACCCTCATAATGAAATTGTTAATGCATAAACTCAACAACGAAGGACAAATGAACTTGTATGAGTGGCTTGAGCATATAAGCAACAACTATTGTGAAGAGCGAGCTATTGAAGAAAGGGCCTCGCTCGACGAAATTAAAGCAAGATTTTACAACGACTTCCATGACTCCTTTTACATCACAATACCGACCTTGTTGTTTAAATTCTTGATTGAAAAAAGGAGTCGGTCATATAGTCGAACCCTGACCACCGTTGGCTCCTGATGCTAATTCAAATTGGCAACAAAAACAAAAAGATTGGGAGTGTTTCGTCCACGAGCAAGAGTGGGAGTACTTCATCAATAAATGAACACCTTTATTGACTCCATAGTCGTCGGTCATTAGTAGTCAGGTCAGCAATGGGGGGTTCACCGACCACGTGAGATGAATAGAGTGATTATTCTAGTTGGCAAGAAAATATAAGAATGTATCTCGACAAGAAGCCAAGTCTTCCTAGAGGAAACAAATGTTTGGCTAGCCATAACAAACAACATACATTCAAAAAATTGAAAGAGAAAAGAGATTCAGGAGACACGAGGAGCTAAGAGACATTACAAGTCCACTGCATGACAAAAGAAGTATGAAGAAACCAAGTGATATGGTCAAGTAGCTAAAAAACCTACCTAAGTCGAGGGAAACTTGACCAGATGATAGAAAGGGTGAGGCATTGACATTGGTCAAAGGGTCATAAGCGATGGTGTTGACCCCACAATATTTGTACATTGAAATTCCTAAAGTCTCGACTATTATCAATTTTGTACTAATGATCATGACGATTGGCTTGAGTGTTAAACAAATTGTTGAGCACAACTTGGGACTTGGACCAAGCAATAGCGGTATATGGTGTCAACTAGATCCATATGGGTGAATTATGGACCGACTGATGATTTCAAGAAAACCAAACAATAACTAAATCATCTTTACACCAAAGTTCAAAATAAACTGCTTTCAACTATTCTATTTAGAACATTTGGATGCACCCCCCCCCCACCCCCTTGCCAGAAATCTTATCTATTCAGGCCAAAAGTTTATCAGAATCTCGACCTGTCGACAAAGAATTGGTAGAAGAAGTCAAACTGTCTTGGTACAAAAATCACCCTAAAGAATAGATTATGTTTGCAATTAGTAGGTCGTCTCTCATAAGTTATTTAAATAATAGCTCAGGTAAAAATATATTGAAATATTGTAACTTCAAAGAATATTCTAAATGTATTTTACTGATGTAACCTATCCAAGATGTTTTATTCCTCTGTCAGAATGTTACTATTTTATTTGGTCATCATAGAGTCATGAGGTAAAACCTCCATTGTATGTCGGGTCAATAGAACCCTGCTGAATATAATATAGTATTGTTTTGTTACTTCCTAGGTGAATTTGACCCAGTGAGTTTGTTGGGGCCAACTTGTTAGGGAAAAAGTCAAGTGAAAGAAAGAGTGTAAATAGAGGAGGTGTGTTCCTCATTTGAACACACACACTCACTTGTGTATAGCGCATATGAAAGAGAGAGAGAGACATATCTGCAAGGAGAAGGAGCACCTATTTGGGGTTTTATCTTTGTACTTTTGATACATCTATATAGAGGAAGTTTTGTTGGGTTTTCTTCCCCTTCAGTGTTTCCCAAGATAAAACTGTGTCTATCTTGTGATTGTGTTTCTTTCAATGATCCTGCATATGCTACTGTTGTGAAATTGAATTGAATACTAATGATATCTCTCTAAGCATATGAAATCTTAACATGGTATAAGAGCTAGCCTGAATATAACATCTTTCACAAGGTGAAATTCTCTCTCCTCTCCCATCGATAAGAAATTAGGGTTTATGTCAAAGTTGGAATTTTGAAGATCTGGTTGCATAGAAAGTTGCGCCTCCCTAAAGCACATCTATTGAGCCTTGGATCGAAATTTTTGAGTGGGTAGATCTCTGAGAAATTCAAACCCTAGTTTGGATTTGATGAGAAAATTGCAGAAAACCAGAGAACCAGAAGACTGCAGAAACTGCAGATCAAAATCTTGCAAGTTAGTTTTGAAAGGTGAAGACTTGGAATCTCCATAAATCAAGTGTGCCAATCAACTCGCCTCATTCAAGTGCATCTCCTGGTAAGGTCAGTTTTACATTTTGAGAAATTTCATTTTTGTGTGACCTCCTGAATAAGATGGCCCCAAGCACTAAGCTTGAGGACAAGCTAGAAGGCATAGTGAACTTCCGATAATGGAAATATAGGATTGGCCTCATTCTTAGAGAGAATGATCTTGATAAATATATCAAAGGAGTAGTTGCAGAACCAAAAGAAGAAGAAGCTAAGGAGGAGTACAAGAAGGACCTAATTAGGGCTATCAGGATCATTGTTATTTCTATCAAAAATTGCTTGATTCTTCAAGTGTCATCCAAAGAGACTCCTAAGGAAATGTATGATGCCCTATCCAGAATGTATGAAGGAAGGATCATCAACAGAAAGATGAATTTGAGAGCTCAATTGAAAAGTACCAAGATGAGCAAAG
This sequence comes from Pseudotsuga menziesii, assembly GCA_001517045.1. Lineage (NCBI taxonomy): Eukaryota > Viridiplantae > Streptophyta > Pinopsida > Pinales > Pinaceae > Pseudotsuga > Pseudotsuga menziesii. The sequence continues at coordinate 346,887 of LPNX010507677.1, forward strand.
GAGAATCCATTAAAGACTACTTCACAAGGGTCTCCTAGTTTAAGGAGCAACTAGAAGCCATTGGAGACTACCTTGATGAAGATGAATTAGTTATGACTGCTCTCAATGGTCTCACTAGACCTTGGGATTCTTTCATCCAAACTATGTGTGCCAGAAACGAAAGCGTGAAGTCTGACATTGTATGGGAAGACTACATCCAATAGGAGGCTAGAGTAGCCAATAGAGAAGCTCTACTTAAAGAAGACGATCAAGCCCTAGCCACCCATACTAAAAGAGGAAGAAGACAATATAACTTCAATAAGAAAAGCAACAAGGAGTCCCAACCTCCCAAGAGGTTCCAAAGGACAAGAGGAAACAATCAAAGTAAATACTACTCCAGTTTTCAATGTTTCAATTATCACAAGATATGGCACCTTGCCATAAATTGTCCATTGAAGAAAGAAGAATATAAGAGGAGCAACAAAAGACATCATGCACACCTAGCTAAAGATGAAGAAGAAGAGTGTTATCACTAAAGTTGAACCCAGACTGCTAGGGTCAAGCTTAGAGAAATCTTTTATTTTGGTTTAATGGGTAACTGAGTTGATAGAGTGTTGGAGGTATAATAGTACAGAGATCAGGCTAGGTTTAAAGACCAAACAATAGGAAATGTATCATTGTAAAATACAATAATAGGAAAGACTACGAGCATGAATTTATAAAGAATGAATCTGGTTCTGCAATAGGACATTTAAAGGTAATTGTACATCATTATAAGAATCTTGTAATGGAATGTAATTGACAATATACAGGACAAAATCATAACTAGATACAATTCATATAAAAGCAAAATAGACTCATGATTATAATCATTTCAAAGCAGCCATCCTACATAAAGAAAAACAGAGTGTATACATGCCCTGCCAATACAATCTCAGCCCTTGGCTGGAACTCTCCTCTTTTACAATAAAAATGCCAACTTTATAGAAATTACAAAAGCACAAAAGATCTCGAATTGGTTTCAAGAGATCTGGAACTGCTTGAATTAAATGCCCTCAAATCTCGAATTACTGATCTAATCATCAAATTACTGAGTTCAATTACCCTTTCTGGCCTTCAAAATGCTGACTTTACCTTCTCTGGATACTGAGATGTGATCTACAGTTGCCATAAGATCAGGAAGGAGATTCCTTAACACTGCCAAGTATTGAGAACAATACTGTACCTACTGATCCTCTGCCTGGGAATGTGGATCTATTTGCCTTGAAATCTGGCATTTATTTATCCTCTATTTCGATCCAAAAATAAGGTATTTTAACTTTGTTGTCATATGTATGCTTCCCTGTTGCTAGATAATTTTCCAGTTGCGTTTTTTAATGCAAAGATACTTCCTTGAAAATCTGAATCTACGTGCTTGGATTTTTCCAGCTGTGTCCTCTTCAATTTCTCTACAAATCTGGAAATTCTTTTTCAAATGAACATTGATGCTATGTCTTATGATTTCGTGTTTAAGAATCTGGAAACAATGGTTGACTGAAAATAATCCTTAAAGGATTTCGTTCCGTCTTTAAAAACATTGGATCTTAGGATTTTGGTGAATGTTTGTTATTGCCACTCGAGCTTATTGAGCATTTCCCATTTGCATTGATGATTGATAAGCTTGACCTTTTTACTTCAAATGCAGTGAGTATTAAACTCGTGCTCAACTCAGACATTTCGTTGATTTGAAATATCTCTGATATCAATACTCTGGTATGAAATATTTTAGATGATATATATCTCACATGAAAAGAAGCATAAATTATAATATCTTTTTTTTAACATCCAACTTAATGTGTTTTAATTCAATGCATTGTGCATAAGCCTTTACTCGTGGACTCTCCCCATGTTAACAATTTGTTCCTGTTTGATAGGGTGAAGATGCTTTTATTTTTGGCAAATTGGGAAACCAACGTTACCTCTCAGGCACCGATTTGTTGATGTTGGCAAATTTCGCCAATATTTTGTGGCTTAATGACAGATCAAGAAGTGAAGCTGGCAGTTCTCTTTAATGCAGACATTCGTGGCACTGAATGGGATCCATTTACCCAACCTTGTAGCTTTCCCTTGGCATTTTTGAGAAATTGGCGATCCTGTTGTCCCCCTACTACTGCGTGATATGGCAACGACCGAGAGCTTTGAGCCTTTAATCAAGGTGCAAAATCATTTCTTCATAGCTGGCAATGATATGATATCCTTCTATAACCTTCAATAATGTCCGTTTTTTAACGGGTTGAGACCAAAATTCATGGATTTGGCTATTCTTGCAGCGAGAACCAAGATCCCTCATAATTTTCATGGGATAAATATGGTACCAACAAAGAGGAAGAAGGACCTCAAAGAAAATAAGTAAAATAAGAAGATGTAGAAGAGTATGTATTATTCTCTGCACTCTCTGGGTCTGTCACACCTGGAGGAGACACATGGCTTATTGATAGTGGTGCTTCAAAGCACATGACACTAACAAAACTTGAAGAGAAGAACTCTCCTTGTAAAGTATATTTAGGAGATGACTATCAATGTCCTATCAAAGGTATTGGTGAAGCAAGCTATAAGCTTGACTCTAAAACTCCCTTGAGGATGAAGGAAGTCTTATATGTACCAGGTATGAAGAAGAACTTACTTTCTATATCAGCATTAGATAAGAAAGGATACGGTGTTGCATTTATAGATGGACAAGTACTTATGTGGCCCAAAGGAAAATAAATTGAAGATGTAGTTGCCACTGGTGAAGAAGGAGGAGGATTATATAAACTCAATGGACATTTGGAAACAACCCTTGTTCATGAGATCACTATCCCAAGTGAACTATGACATAGGAGGCTTGCTCACATCAACTACAAAGCACTACCCCATGTGAGAAAAGTAGTAACAGGTATACCAGATTTGAAGATCAACCATGAAGGCACTTGCAAAGAATGTGCAAGAGGAAAGAATATCAAGAATCCATTTCCGAAGAGTGAAACAAAGACTAAAGGTATGGTGGAATTATTTCATTCAGATGTATGTGGTCCAATGCCCTGAATGCCCTCCACATCTTTAAGTGGTTATGAATATTATGTTGCATTTATTGATGAATAATCAAGAAAGACATGGATATATTTCTTGAAAACAAAGGATGAAGTATTTAGAAAATTCAAGGAATTCAAAGCCTTGACAGAGAATCAGTCATAAAGAAGAATTAAGACACTCAGAACAGACAATGGTGGAGAATATACTTCAAAAGAATTTGAAGCATTTTGTAAAGAAGCTAGAATCAAGATGGAACTAACCACTCCCTACAATCCTCAACAGAATGGTGTTGTGAAAGGAAAGAATAGGACCATTATGGAAGCAGTGAAGACAATGATACATGATCGAGATCTTCCTATGCATATATAGGCTGAAGCAACAAGAACAACAATTTATGTACAAAATATATTATCTCATAGTGCCCTTGGATTCAAGACTCCTGAAGAAATGTTCAAAGGAAAGAAGCCTGAAGTAATCCATCTCAAGATATTTGGTTGTCCAGGTCATATTCACATTCCAGAAGAAAAGAGAACCAAGTTGGACCCTTATGGAAAGAAGGGAATATTTGTTGGATGTTGTGAAGTCTCCAAAGCCTTTAGAATATACATTCCAGGGTTCCATCACATGGAGATCGGTAGGGATGTAACATTTAATGAAGAAGCATCTCTCAATAGATCTAGAAAGTGTCAGCATGAAGAAGTATATGAAGAAGATGTACCTCCCAGAAAGATAGAAGTTGCACCCTCCCCTGAAAATGAAATTTCAGAGGACCATGATGTGCTAGAACCTCAAGAACCTTCTACTATGAATATATCACGAAAGAGAAAACTTGCTTGGGTAATAGAAATCATACAAGAAGCAGAGAAGTATGGATCTCCAGAAGGATCCACAAGAGTAAGCAAGAGATCAAAGCCATTCTCCAGTTATGTAGCTTTGATGTGTGATCTTGTAGATCAAGAACCTACTAGTTATGAAGAAGTTGTACAGAATAAAGAATGGGTAGAAGCAATGACGAAAGAATACCAATCAATAATGAAGAATGATGTTTGGGATATAGTTCCCAAAATGGAAGGCAAGAGTGTGGTATATTCTAAGTGGATCTACAAGATCAAGCATGCAACTGATGGAAGTATTGAAAAATACAAAGCAAGGTTTGTGGCTAGAGGATTGTCTCTGAAAGAGGGAATTGATTATGAAGAGACATTTGCGCTAGTAGCAAGGTAGAATTCTATCAGAACCATCATGGCACTTACATCCATGATGAAGTGGAGTTTACACCAGATGGATGCAAAGACAACCTTCTTGAATGGTGTGATTGAGGAAGATGTATACATTGAACAACCACAAGGATTTGAAGTCGAAGACATACAGACTAACATATGTAAGTTGAAGAAGGATCTGTATGGACTGAAGCAAGATCTTAGAGATTGGTATAGAAGGATAGATAGCTTCTTAACATGCTTGGGCTTTACGAAAAGTAAGTCCAACCCTAACCTTTACTGTAAGGGTATGAATGATGAACATGTCATACTATTACTGTATGTGGATGACTTATTTCTGACAGGAAATGAGAAAGAGATTGTAGAATGCAAGAAGAAGCTCACTGAAAAATTTGAGATGAAAGATCTTAGATTGATGCACTATTTTCTAGGCCTGGAAGTATGGCAGAGGCCAGAAGGAATCTTTATCAACTAGGGAAAGTATGTTGTGGAAATCTTAAAGAGATTTGATATGTTGAATTGTAAAGCCATGACCACACCCATGGATACCAACATGAAGTTGTTGTCTGATGAATCGTCATAGTTAGTGGATGTGACTTAGTACAAACAGATTATTGGGTCATTGATGTATCTGACGAATACTAGGCCAGATATATGCTTTTTAGTGAACACCCCAAGTCAGTATCTAGTTAAAACTAGACATGTTCACCTGATAGCTAAAAAGCATGTGATGAGGTACCTGAAAGGTATGACAGAGTTTGGACTATACTATGATGGAGATCATGACTATAAATTGTATGGTTATACAGATGCAGATTGGGCTGGAAGTACCTCTGACATGAAGAACACCTCAAGTGGATGTTATTGTATGGGATCCGCCATGATCTCATGGTTTAGCAGGAAGCAGTTCAGTGTTGCTCTCTAACAACTGAAGTGGAGTATATAGCAGCTTGTTCTGCTAGTTGTGAAGCCATATGGATTTGGAAGTTGATGTTAGGTCTATTTGATCTGAAGTTGGATACCACAGTGATTCTATGTGACAACCAGAGTTGTATAAAGATGACGGAGAACCTAGTGTTCCATGATAAGTTGAAGCACATAGAAATTGGGTATTTATATATACGGGACATGGTACAGAAGGGAGCTTTAAAGCTTCAGTATGTAAGTACTGATGAGAAATTTGCTGATGTGCTAACTAAGCCTCTGTCTAGAGTAAAGTTTGAATACTTCCGTGACAAGCTTGGTGTAGTCCGAAAAGACCTTCCTTGCAACAAGGAACAATGATGATGATGTTGTAGACTTTCCTCATAAGGAGGAACAATGATGATGATGTTATAGATTGTCCTTGTAAGAAGGAACAATGATGATGATGTTACAAAATTTCCTCGCAAGGAGGAACAATGATGATATGGACCCTCATCGGAAAGGGGGAGCAGGTCGATGATATGGACCCTCCTCGAAAAGGGGGAGCAAGTCGATGATATGGACCCTCCTCAGAAAAGGGGGGTGGGTCAATGATATGAACCCTCCTTGAAAAGGCGGAGCAGGTCGATGATATGGACCATCCTCGAAAGGGGGAGTAGGTCGATGATGTTGTAGTGGGATTGTATCATCCCCGGACATTAGTCCTAAATTAAATTCGTAGACTTCGGTCTCTGAGAAGGTTGTAGGATTGTATCATCCTTGGAATTATGTCTTAAAGTGATAGGGACCGATCATCTCGTAATTGAATCTGTAGACTTCGTTCTCCAAGAAGGTTGTAGGATTGCATCTTCCTTGGACTTATGTCCTAAAGTGATATGGACCGATCATCCCATAATTGAATCCATAGACTTTGGTCTTCGAGAAGGTTGTAGGATTGCATTGTCCTTGGACTTATGCCTTAAAGTGATAGGGACCAATAATCCTGTAATTGAATATGTAGACTTCAGTCTCCGAGAAGGTTTTAGGATTGCATCGTTCTTGGACCTATGTCCGAAAGTGATAGGAATTGATCATCCCGTGATTGGATCATGTGTGATGGTGGTTATGTTTCTTCTGATGCTGATGTTATAAAGGATCAAGCGATCGAGTGCTGCAAAGGATCAAGCGATCGAGTGGCCCAAAAGATGAAGATCAAAGATAAAGACTGATCAAGTGTTGCTGCAAAGGATCAAGTGATTGAGTGTCGTAGAAGATGACGACTCAGTGTTGTCGAAGATAATGTTTCAGTGCTGAAGATGTTGAATATGTTTAGCAATTGTTCCAGTAACTGATTATTGTTGAAAACCTCCAATGACATATATATGTATCACCTTGATGTTGTTGCAGAAGTTCTCTCTCTCTTTGCTCCTGCAGTTTATGATGTTGTTTTCAGTAGAATAATATTCTCGTTAAGGGGGAGTGTTGAAATATTGCAACTTCAAAGAATATTCCAAATGTATTTTACTGATGTAACCTATCAGAGATGTTTTATTGCTCCGTCAGGATGTTACTATTGTATTTGGTCATAATAGAGTCATGAGATAAAACCTCCATTGTAAGTGGGGTCAATAAAACCCTCCTGAATATAATATAATATTGTTTTGTGACTTCCTATGTGATTTTGGCCCAGTATGTTTGTTGGGGCCGACTTGTTAGGGAAAAAATCGAGTGACGGAAAGAGTATAAATAGAGGAGGTGTGCTCCTCATTAGAACACACACACTCACTTGTGTATAACGCATAGGGGGGAGAGAGAGAGAGAGAGAGAGATGCAAGGAGAAGGAGCACCTGTTTGGGGTTTTATCTTTGTACTTTTGATACATTTATATAGAGGAAGTTTTGTTGGGTTTTCTTCCCCTTGAGGGTTTCCCAGGATAAATCTATGTCTATCTTGTGATTGTGTTTCTTTCAGTGATCCTGCATATGCTACTATTGTAAAATTGAATTGAATACTAATGATGTCTAGCTAAGCATATGAAATCTTAACAGGTTTTTTTAATATGGCTTACACTCATCCCATCCCTTCCAATTTATGGCGAGGATGAAGATCCCCACAAACACTAGTTTGTTTGTAAAATAATTTGGGAAGCTAACGTGATTAATGATGAGAGTCGACAGATAGACTATTTTGTAGGTGGCCTTCACAAGAGAGGACTAACGTCATACATGAACTTTACTGAAAACCATCCAAGAACAAAGCAAGAAATCAAGAATAATTGATTGGAATTCTTCCATATGCATGACAACAAATGTCACGTCCCCACCCCTCTACCAGAGAGAGGACATGACTATGTTGCTATCAATCAGGGCAAACTAGCCCCATTAACATGATATAAAATGCATGAAACTTAAAAACATACATAGATGTATAAACCTGCAATATACAGCGGAAGCATACACATTCAAGCATTCACATACATGTTGTTCATACTCATAAAACGAGCAACGATCATCTTGTTCAAGCATTTCACACATTCATGATAATTTACGAAGAAAACACAATTGCAGAATTATATACAAGAATACTTATCTTGAGAAGAAGCTTCCCCGCAACTGGCTATGTCGCTACAACGTTCCACCCAACCATAGGCCAGTGTGCTCCTTACTCTCTTAGCATCACTATTACCCCCGAGCTGGGTATGATTTCCACAGGGAACTAGGGGACACCGACTTACACACAACAAGACCAAACACCCACAACCAATCCAATAACCACATCCAAACACAGTCAACCCACTAACATATGGATTCTTGGACTTACTCAGCCAAGCCAACACAGGGATGCTCTACACAACAAAATGCAAGTTCTAGCTCTGAACCAAAATAGTTTTAGCGACAAAACGAATTGCCAAGATGGGTGGAAACAACCACCTAACAGCTAATTCGATTTCCAAGGATGTTTTGACCCTAACATGGCCAAAACGGACTCAACCACACCCAATAAAATCATGGGTCTCTTCTCCCACTCGTCGACAATCAATACAACAGATTTCCCCAACCGGGTGATGAGAAACAACAACAAAAATGACAAGGAAGACTCTCAGCCATTGAGCCTTGCCCAATCAACTTCCTAGACATGGGAAACATCCAGAAATCTGCAAAAACGTGAATGGTAAAAATGGATTGCTTCCCCGAAATGGAATTCCTACGTGAGGAAAATCAACTGTGTGCATGCATGGGAGAAAAATGCCTACGCGTGAGTGCAATTGTGGTTACTCTCTTCCACGTAAGGGAAAAATGGGCTACGACTGCCTCCGTGAGTGAAGAATGCCGCTCCCTTCCTTCACGTGAGGGTAATTGGGTGAGAGATCTCCCTTGGGTAAGCATGGGGTCAAAGTATGGCAGCCCTGCCATGACTGACGGTTGCCCATACTCCCCTTTCCCTAAGGAAATAACTGCCCAACTACTCCTTGGATAATTAAGTCGTGGGTTGAATAAGATAAGAAAAGTGGTTGGTAGCTGATGGGTTCTCCTTTTGACACTTGGCTTCTCCCCATTGGCTCAAGGTTAAACATCCCCCCCACTTTATCCTTAGGAAATCATGCCCCCATATCTTTTAATGTTGCATTGACATAGCTAGTTGTGGGTATTTAATTAAATTGAATATTTACATGATGTCCAAAATTATAATGTGTCGGTTAGCACAAAATAACATAGACATCGATTTTAATCGCCGAAACATAAAACGATAAATCCATGGTGGGGATTTTGCCTTTAACTCCACAACATGATTAATTACAATATTTACATCATATATATTTAATGCAAATGGGGTCAAAACTGGGGTGTTACAGCAAACATCTAATAGCCCATAAGCTCAAATAAATTACTCAAAGACTGGGTGAAACAATATGTGAATATGAAAAGATTTAAATATTTACTCAGTCAAATGTCATCTAAGATGGATGAATTTACTATGATTCAATGGTTTGTTGCATGACTTCAACCCAAGATTAGAATGCCTCTCGGTTTCATGAATTCAAAACATATGAGGATGCTTTAAAGAAGGCTAAAAAACCAGAGTCGAATGCATATTTTTTAGTTAGCCCCACCAACAAAATAGTAGAATAAAAGTTGAAAATGATGCATAGATCACTTCAACAGCTTGAATTACAGCATAATGACTTATGTTGCACGACTTTCTTGTCGAAAGTTGTTATAGCCCAAATTGACACTTCTCCGTCTATGATGACACTTTCATGATGTTCTCTCATGACGACGCTTCATAAAGTTATTGTCGCTCACCCAAAAGGAAATTATGGATGGAAGATCCTTATTTTGGTGCTTTGTGGGATGGTCTTAAACTATTCAAGGCTTATTTAGCAATTAGGGAACTTTTGACAATAGTTGGAGCCCAAAACACGTCTAAAAGAAGCCCAAAAAATGACATTTTGCCCACACAACGCCCTTTCCACTTGGCTCAAAAGTCATTTTTCTCTTATACACACATGTTTCTAGTGTCCCAAGTGCATGTGACACATAGGTTTCCCATTTCCTCTCACATCCCCTCCCGCCCAAGAGGACGCGACCTAACAACATTGCTATCATTTAATCGGACAATCTAAGCCCCCATGAACATAAGCAATAAAATTATGCATTGCAAATAAAATATATACAGATGCATAACAATTGCAAATACACAATGGAAGCAACATAATTCACTCAACCCATTCATGTTGTTCATAACTCATAAAACAAGCAACATTCATCCTGTTAAAGCATTCCACATGTTCATGAATAATATACAAAGCAAATACATTGCAGAGGTTACACACAAGAGAATATTTATCTTGAGAATAAGCTTCCCTGCAACTAGCTATGTCGCTGCAACATTCCACCCAACCATAGGCTAATGTGCTCCTCAATCTCTCAGCACCACTGCTACCCCCGAGATGGGCATGATTTCCACAAGGAACTAGGGAACACAGATTCACACACAACAAGACCATACACCCACAGTCAAGCCAATAACCACATCCAAACATAGTCATCCCACTAACAGATGGATTCTTGGACTTACTCATCCAAGGCAACACAAGGATGCACTACACAACAAAATACAAGTTCTGGTTATGGACAAAAATATCCTGGGAACCCAAAATCGAAAATGGCAAATGGGGAAAAACAACCCAAGTGACCAAATCGTCTCAGAAAACGTTTGATGGCCTTCCAAAGGAAAAAATTGCCTCTATTCACACCCAAATCGTGGGTATACCCTCCCAACCACATAACATAACCAAAAGGGGTGGGTTTGCAACCCAAACAGACTGGTAAAATGGGGAAAAATGACCCAGGATGAGCAATTCGTTTCAGAAACGTTCTATGGGCTTCATGTGGGCAAAACAACCCTTTCAATCCCCCAATTCGTGGATCTACTCTCCCATTGACTATGCAATACCCAAAAATGAAATCCCCCCAACCGTGTGAAGGAGGGAACAACAGAAAAACGCCCAGGAGAGATCCCAGCTGCTGAACATTAACAAAACAACTTCCCATCCATGGGGAAAACACAAGAAACTACTACAAACATGAGGGAAAATGCCCAGAGCTCCAGCCCACGTGTGAGGAAGAGAAAACGTGAATGCATAATGGGTGAGTAGTCAATTTTTGGGTTCTGACTTGCCCATTAATTCAAAACACATTTTTTCTAAAAATGGGTACTCTGCCCAATTCGAAATTGACCTCCATACCTTCCCCTTTCCCATGCAATAACTAACTCAACAACTTTTTGGATGACTGGGCACAAAAGACAAAATGTGTAATTGAGAGTTTTATGGGTTTTCCCTTTGACATTTATATTTTCCCCATTGGCTCAAGGGTTTGAATATCCCACCCCATTCCTTGTGAAATCATGCCCCCATATCTTTAATGTTCCATTGACATAGCTAGTTGTGGGTATTTTATTAATTGCATATTTACATGATGTAGAAAATTATATTGTGACATCTGCTAGCACGATAAGCATCGACATCGATTTTAATTGCTGAAACGTAGAACACTAAATCCATGGCGGGTCCTTTGCCTTGAGCTCCACACCATTATTTATTAACATTATTTACATCATTTATAATTTATTGCAATTGGGGTTGAAAATAGGGTATTATAATCCCATCCCCCTTCAACAGCACTGTCCTCAGTGCTTTACAAAATTGAACAAAAGGCTATATTGGTGCTACCCCAGTGCTTTGCAAAATTGAACAGAAATGGATGTGCCAATCGCATGGCATCCTCCAACTCCCATGTAGCCTCATCAGGATCGGCATGCTCCTTCTGCCTTTCACTTATCTAATGGTACAATCTGGAACTCCTCCTTGGTCCCATTATGTGGTTGTCTTGTGTACGGACTCCTCCAAGTCCTTGATTGCATGTATCAGTACACACTATCGAATATTTTTTCGGTCTTGGAGAATCCTTCTCTACATATTGGAACATCTCCAATGTCTTTGGCATCCAACAATACCTATGCTCAAGCCCCAAGCAATGAGTCAATTCCCGTGTTAGATTCACAAGGTTTTTCAAAAATCATGGATGAATCACATGCACATGTATATCAACATAAAATCAACAACAAGTTTCCAAGTGAAACAAATACTTATCTTGCATAAGTATCTTCTTTTGGTTCCATAGGTGTCCAACTAGGCTTAATACAACCATGGCACTCACAACCCTGCCCCACCCCACACATGGGTGTGCATTAAAGGGTAGCCAAATTTCTGCAAGCCTCAGATCACCTGAACATATCTTTCAACTGAGATCTGACAGCTCTGCTTCAGAGTCTAACACTCCCTCTAGGTGCCCACCAAGCTCGATGTTTCCTTTCCGGACACCACAACAATTAATTCACATGTCAAATTCATTCCTGTAAGGTGCAATCTATAACAATTTTTCAAAACCATGGCTACGTCACATGCTCATGTATTTTTACAGAAAATCAACAACAACAAAAGTTTGATAAGTAAACTAAATACTTATCTATATAACATCTCTCAACAGAGATCTGGTAGCCCTGTTCCAGAGCCCAACACCTCTCTTGGTGCTTAATGGCAACCCTGCTTAAAGGCTCAGCACCTCCTCCCAGTGCTTACCAATGCCTAGGCATTATCTGTGTAGCATCTCTCAACCGAGATCGAGTAGCTATGCTCCAGAGCCTAACACATCTTTGGGTGTTTAATGGTCGGCTTAAGAGCGTAGCACCTCCTCCAATGATCGCCAAGCTCAGGCACTTCCTTTCCATACAACAAAATGAATTAACTCACTTGTCAGACTCATTTCTACGAGATGCAACTTTAGACAAGATTTTCCAAAATCCTGGCTGCATCATATGCATATGTGTAATTATAGAAAATCAACAAGGATTTGCCAAGTAATCAAATACCTATCTACATAGAATCTCTCAACCAAGATCTAGTCAGCCCCACTTCAGATCCTAACACCTCCTTGGGTGCTTAATGACAGCTCTTGGAGTGAGGGCCTAACACCTCCTCCAAGTGATTACCAATGCTCAAGCGCTTACTTTCTAGACATCATAATACCTAGGGGTTATTCTCTTCACGGAGCCCCCACTCTCGTGACAGTCCCCTTACAGCGTGAATGTGTGTTGAAAGAAGTCTAACCGGATGTCTTACACCCTGGGCGTCCCCAGTGATGCATACCAGTGCCTAGATGGCAAGGGGGTGAAGTTATGTACCCAAGTACATCCTTTTAGAGGAGTCATCTTTCTCAAACACATCCTCCCAAGAAGCTATGTACTCCAAGGGCGGACCACCATCATCTCACCTACGTTACATATAAGCATGCAGTTCATATTAGATGTCATCATAAAAAACAAATTCAACCATAGGTGCTCAAACCTATTCCAAACACATCCCTCCGAGAAGCTATGTATCCAAGTACATCCTTCCGAGGATCCATGTACACCCAGTACATTTTTCATCATCTCACCTGCGTTACATACAAGCATGCAATTCATATGAGATGTCATCATAAAAAGAAACTCAACCATAGGTGTTCAAACCTATTCCAAGCACATCCCTCAAAGAATCTATGTATCCAAGTACATCCTTCCGAGGAGCCATGTACACCCAATACATTTTTCATCATTGCACCTGCGTTACATACAAGCATGCAGTTCATATGATATGTCATCGTAAAAATTTAATCATAGATTTTCAAATCTATTTCATGCATGGATAAATTTCCAATTATTTAATGATCAATAACATTGATAGTCAAATCCAAAATCAGAATTCACAATTCCGCTTCCCACAGAAAATCATATTTTTGCAATCATGAGGTCATCCTCATATTGTTTGGCTTTTGCAAGTGGGGAGTACCCATCCATAACTTACACATGCTTCCCAAAACCTAGACATTCACATACAACATGTCATCTTGACACCATTTTAGATAAGCCAAACAATTAATAATATTCAATTAACAATATATAGCAAAATTTAAAATCTGAAGTTCAAAATCTATTATGTTCAGAAGTTAGATTTCAGTCATGAGATCCTTCTCATAGCACATGGCAGTTTCCCTACCTTGGTTTCAGTGGGTACAACCGGACTGCTCTGCTCAAGTCATTCTACTTGCAGTCTTCAGGAAGGGCCATTTCCTCATGGAACTACAAGTTCATATGCAAGCTTCCTCAACCTATACATAGACTCGGCTTTACCTACAGAATATCCTTTAGTGAACCTCCTACAGTATCCTGCAAGTCCCACAAAAGATCTTAGATCTATTAACTTTCTTCGAGCAGACCAACTCATCATGGCCTCAATCTTTTCAGGGTCTACAGATATTCCTTTATATGAGATAATGTGACCCAAATAATGAATTCCATCTTCGTAGAAGTCATCGTTGCTCAACCTTGCATGCAACTTATGCTTCCTATGCCATTTCAAAATCAGCCTCAAATGTTCCACATGTTCTTCCTCGGTCTTAGAATAAGTAAGAATGCCATCAAGGAGGAAAAGAACTAACCTATCCATAAACTTATTGAAAACATTATTCATGAGGCACATGAATGTAGCTGGTGCATTTGTGAAACCAAATGGTACAACTACCAACTCATAAGATCCATACCTTGCTCTGAAGGTTGCCTTATGAACATCTTCATCCTTGATACTTACCTGCGAGTCAACAAACTTTAAGTCAATCTTGGAAAACACCTTTGCTCCTCTCATTTCATCGAAGAGGTCATCCATCCTACGCAAAGGATACTTGTTCTTCACAGTGGCTTTGTTCAACTGATTGTAACCAATACACAATCAGAGTGTATAATCTTTCTCCTTCTCAAACCAAACTGGTGCTCCCCACGGGGACACACTTGGCCTAATATGCTTCTTTTCCCACAACTCTTGCAACTACATTTTCAGCTCTAGGATTTTTTGTATGCTCATCCTACAGGGTGTTTGGAACACTGGTGTTTCTCTAGGCACAAGCTCAAAGGTAAAATTAATGCCACTCTTTGGAGGAAGCCTTGGAATTTCATAAAAAAGAACATTCTTGAATTGCGAACAACAGAAAAACACCCAAGAGAGATCCCAGCCGCTGAACATTAACAAAACAACTTCCCAGCCATGGGGAAAACACAAGAAACTGCTGCAAAAATGAGGGAAAACCCCTAGAGCTCCAACCCACGTGTGAGGAAGAGAAAACGTGAATGCATAATGGGTGAGTAGTCAATTTTTGGGTTCTTACTTGCCCATTATGTCACAACACGTTTTTTCTATAAATGGTTGCTCTGCCCAATTCGAAATTGACCTCCATACCTTGCCCATTCCCATGCAATAACTAACTTAACCACTTTTTGGATGACTGGGCACAAAAGACAAAATGGGTAGTTTCTAGTTTTATGGGTTTTCCCTTTGACATTTGGATTTTTCCCATTCGTTCAAGGGTTTGAATATCCCCCCCATTCTTTGTGAAATCATGCCCCCGACTCTTTAATGTTGCATTGGCATAGCTAGTTGTGGGTATTTTATTAATTGCATATTTACATGATGTAGAAAATTATATTTTGCCATCGGCTAGCACGATAACCATTGACATCGATTCTAATTGTCGAAACATAGAACACTAAATCCATGGTGAGACCTTTTCCTTGAGCTCCACACCATGATTTATTAACATTATTTACATTATTTATAAATTAATGCAATTGGGGTTGAAACCGAGGTATTACATTTCCCACTAGCATGTGCCTCAAAAAATGCCAAAAAATATTAAAATAAATCTCGAAATTTGGGGCAGTTTTGGTGGTTTTGAGAACCTCCTCCTCGGTTACAATTGTTTTCTCCCGATGCAAACTATCTCCTTCAAGTATAAAAGTAATGGAAATGAGCCATGAAGGGAATCCTCTTGGTTATGTAAGGTTATGATGGAGAATTTATGCATCCATCCCCTCTTGCTTTGTGCATATGATATCCTATCCCTAGCAAATCTGGAGATTGATTGGGTGTGTTGGAGAAGATAAGCAAGGAGATCCAAAGTCAAGATTTTGTGAGGTACCTTAACACAAATAAGGTATATTTGTACTTGTTTCTATTATTAATAAAGCAATATATCTTTCCCTTCCCAAAACCGAGTTAATGATCTAATTGATGGAATGAATTATCTTTATATAGAAAGTAACTTATGCTTCTATGTTCTTGTTCCTTTCAATTTTTCTTCAAGTTTATTATGGTCAAAATATTTGAGGGAGGTATCAAATTGTTTTCTAGGTTCTTGGAACAAGGATTTGAAGTAGAGATTTGGAGTTGCAAAATCTAGGACCAACCTTCAGTAATAAGGTACATACTTCCTACCTTTCAAATTCCAATATAGTTTTGTATGATTATAAATTCGTGTTTGCTCCCTGTAAGACCTTAGACATCTGCTTTGATAAACTCGGTATGTTGGTGACCTCAACCCCAGTCATATCATAAATTTCCTCCCAACAGAATTCATGAGTCCACTGCGGAGAAGCCAATTTGCTTTGAGGTTTTCTCTAGTTTTCTTAGTCTTTTGGAGTTTGTTTTCAAGTCATGATGGTCTTAAAGTGTTGTACACACAATATTTTCAATTTTTTATGAGTCGAAATTGGCTTTTCTGAGACTTTCAATACCGACAAACCCTTCATACACTACACAGTAGTGTGTCTGCTACTAAAACACCCTTAGTAGTCTATACAATACCGTGTCACATGCTACTACCCCTTCTCTCACTAGTGTGCTGGTCATGTATGTGGGTTTTTCACTGTTTGTCGTGTTTATGGAGTTTTGGTGGATGTTTGAGAGTGTTGGCTTGTCTTAGGTCCGTGTACTAGCCCTTAGAGGTTTTGTGTATGCTCTATGATCATTTTAACTTGTGTTTTTTAAGTATCCAACTAAAAATAAAGTGTTGTGGAAAATCCATTTCCTCTTAGCCCTCTTTCATTGGTTGTTGAAAGTTTGCAAGTTGCTGGTTGTTAGAGGCCTGAAGTGACCTCTCAGAGGCGTATAACCTTTGTGTTTGTCTTTAGTTAGTACTTTTAGGATCCTTTGAGTAATAGGTGTTTGAAGACAATCTTTAATTGGATCTTCATTGCTTGCTTTTGCATTTATGCTTTTGATTCCCCCTTGGGAGTTTGGTGTCTTCCTTGTGACTTCTCTTGACTTTATGTTAGATGTTTTTTAGCCAAGTTTGGTTTGTTTGGATCAATTTGGATCTTGTTGACCCCATTTGAATTTGTTTGGAGTAGTTTGGACCCTTTCAACCTAATTAGGGTCTGCTTGCGTTGAGTTGGGCCTATTTGGATTTGTTTGGGCTTGTTTGGGTTGAATTTGGGATTGCTTGGTTTGGTTTGGGCTTGTTTGGGCTGATTTGGGAATGTTAGGGTCTCTTTGGGTCAAGTTGGATCTTTTCAAGTGTAAGTACTTCCCTGGCGTGGATTTCTTTTACTCTTTGAGTTTTTGTGCTTTTATTACTCCTTTGAGGTGAAATCTCAAGGTTTTATTTCAGTACGTTGTTTAGAACCTTGATTGCATTCATTATATGTAGAGTGGGCTTTACCAAACCTTGTTGCTTAGTAGGTCTTGGGCTCAAGTTGAGTCTAAAAGTTTTCCTTTATATTTTTCTCAAATTGGCATTCTTATAGGATTGGAGAGTCTTGAGGTTGTGGCTACTTTTATAGTGATAAGGGCGTCAGAAGTCTTTGCATTATTTTTCAGTGTGCTTGTTTGAGTTAGTTTTTGTGTTTCGTTTTAAAAACAAAAACAAAATGATGGACCAATTCATGAAGTAAAAGATTTGATTTGTGCACCTTGCAAGTACCTTTAATAGGTGTTCAATTTTCATTTGAAAAACAAAAGTAATTGGCATTTATGTTGTCTTTTGCAAGTACCTTTAATAGGTGTTCAATTTTCATTTGAAAAACAAAAGTAATTGGCATTTATGTTGTCTTTTGCATATCGAGGTTACTTTCAAGTACATATCTACATCTTTGTATAAAAAAATCAAAAAACTTTTTAGAATAAGTTTGCATTTTTGCATGTGAACTTTAGTTGTCATTTTGCATAAAATATACAAAGAGTTGCATTGTACATTTTAAGAACTTTTTTTAACAGGAACCGAGAAAATATATTAGTTTGAAAAAAAGTTGTGCACAACCATTCATTACAAAATTGAAACCTGGGTTTCTTGTAGTTCTGCGAAGAAGAAAGACTGAAATTGCTAAACTTAAAAGAGAAATCCTAATATTCCTTTAATGTTTCCTAAATACTGTTGAACCCTTCGAAGGGTAAATTATAACAAACTGATGATTGAGCAAAATGCAAAAAAAAAACTGAAACTAACAGAGCTGGGACACTACATTTTCTTGCCTTCATGCCCAAGAGAAGGCTGGACAATCGAAGTTTTCTCCATTGGATGAACACCTTGATTCAGGGAGTCCTGGCAGTGACTGCACTAGGTTTTTTTGGCAATCTCTAGAACTTCTTCCTTGATATTGTCTACAGTACCCATCATCTCCTCGAGATCTCATTCATTATCATCAATTCTGGAATCATGGAAACCCATTTGATTGGAAATATATCTGACATCAGAAGCAACATCTATGTTTTCTTGAACACCGACACCCACTATCTCATAAACCCTGTGCAAATGTCATTTAATGTCCTCCAAACTGGATTTGAGACTGACGATTTTTGGGTTTCCTCCTTTATTCACCATTGAATTCTGAATTATGTCTTAAGACACCCACTAGAGGTTTGAAAGCAATACCTGCAAATGTTGCACGCTGCCTCATTCCTATTCTCCACTAAATCCTTGTAAGTCATCCCCCTCCAAACCTGTAGACAACGGAAGAGAGAGGGAAGGGTCTTCAAAGTATAACGCATCCATCCTTCATGCTGACTGTCTCCTCAAAACCCTGAGTAGTTTCCATAGAGGACGCTAAGTTAATGAAGTCTTGAGGAGGGTATTTCCATATGCTAAGAGGTAGCCATGCATAGTGGGGAAATTCAATGCGTCGCCGTGGGTAAGTGGCCTAAGGGATGGACCTTTTCCTAATTCACTCGACCTTAGCTTAAAATTTATAAGCTTTGTGGTACATCTAGGGGACATACTTCTAAGACTTCAAGTGGTTTTTGAATTCAACCATTCCTTGTTGACTTCTGGCGCCAAGAGTGGTGGGCTTGTCGATGAAACCGTTGTTTTCCTTGAGGATGCGAAGATAGAGGAATTATGGAATGAGGTTTTGACGACAAATCCGATAATAGATTCTTTTACAACTAGCAGAGTCGCGTTTATATCTTGATCTCATCTTTTGAATGACCTACTTTGAGTCTCCAAAGACCATCATCTTTGAAATTTTAGATTTGCCTACTAGTACCAGGCCGAAGAGAAGTGAGAGCCATTCCACTTCATTATTGGTTTGGTTCCTGAGTCCCCGAGCATAGATATTTAGTATGTTTCCTCCGAGATAAAAAAAATTAAAATTAAAAAATAATAATAATCCCCCTCGCACTTGCCTCCCCCAGTACATTTTAAGAACTTGCATTTACTTTTCAATTTACATTTTTAATTTAAAGCATGCATGTGTATTTTATGACATGGAAAAAGTGAAAAGTGCATTGTAGAAGGTAGAGGGTGCTCCATTTTTTTTAGTCTAAAAGAGGTGAAATTGTGCATTAGATTGCATTGTACTTCTTTTTAGGTGCTTAAATTTCCTTCTTTTGAAATTTCTTAAGATCGTATTTTAAGCAAGCAAGAAGTAATTGAGAGATGTTTCTAGGGTTTTTCTTTTTTTACTGAGAAACATACCTATTATTCTAAACTAGGATTCTCGAGATAGCATTTGTGATTTAACTTCTCCAAGATCACATAAAACTGTGAAACCTAGGTGTCTTTCATAAGGGAGGAAATCTAGTTTGTGTGAAGTGTGGTCGGGAAGCTCCTTTGAAACGAGAATCAAGCACGAGGTCGTGTGAGCTTAGGTCTCCGAGGGGTCCCTCCAATACCTAATCGAGCATAGCCTATGGATTTTGCTTATATGGGACTTATTTAGTACCACCTTTGGGCCCTGCGTGGTGTCGATGTTGTTGAGTTTTAGGATTTTCTACCCTTCCCTTACATATGATATTGACTTGCGACTGTCCCCCCTTACATGGATCATAGATTGGTAACCTTAGTATCTTGTCCCTAGGTTCATACACAGGTGCTAGCAGGGGATATTCTACGAATACCTTGGGTAGGCTTGGTGACTAGAGAACATTTACCCTTGGAGGGTGTTTACTCTACATAAGAGACAAAACACTTGCACCAAGAAGGGAAACATGCCCAATCTTAGCAACTATTCTCATATCTTCATTGTTTGGAATTGGGTCTCGATCACCTGAGGCTAATATTCAAGAGACCATATAATTGACTCTTCATTGAATGGTACTTCCATCTAAGTGCATTTCAATAAGCGTTGTTTGCTTATTGTAATCCTCTAGAGACTTTCTAGTGCATGTTATTTATTGTTTTATCTTCTTAGATTTCATCCTGGGTGTCTTCTGTGAGCCACCGACGCCAATCAACCCTCGCGTAGATCTATAAGAACTCAAGAACTCTCTCCTTAACAAAGAGAACTCCCTACGCTTAAGCAAAGAGGATTATAATGATCCACCCCTCCAAGGGGTAGAGGAAGAAAGCTAAGCACATCTTGTTGAATTAGAAATGATAGAAAACACAACTTGGCATGTTGAGTCAAAGTCCTCATCTAAAGGAGGCCACTTTAGTGACGTCGAGGGTTAGTTAGATAACTCTCTCCTAGTTGCTTCTTTTCACCTAGAGGAGAACATAGATTTACATTCCATTGAGGATCTCATTGATCCTTTAAGACTTTTGAACCCTCTACAACATCTGAATTCTAGCCAATGTATAGAGTTTGAAATTCCTAGACGAAATAATCCAGCATCTCTTTGGGCTCATACAGAGAACATTGGTGAGGTTTCTAGCATTGGGGAGGTTACCCCTTGTTCATACCACTCATGTAGGAGGAGTTAGTACATATGGATAATCTATCGTGTATTTTGGATGGAATCCACCATCTTCGATGATTCTTACTACAAGACCTGTATCTGGTCCACAAAGTACTAGTAACTTTTCATTTCAGATTACCTTTTCTAGTTTCCAGACGATTCCTGCTTCACTTCCTCTTACCTCTAAGTTTATTGTTGCTTCAGGCAGTGGTCCATCAATTCCTCCTCACAGTTACCCACCCGTTAGTGTACTTTCATCCATGACTAACCCAACCCCTACCTTTGGAACTGTCATTGGTTCTAGTTTACCCTAGTTGAGCTTACCTTCTCTATCACTTGGAAGCTTTGGAAAAGGTATCCCCTTGACATCTAATATTCCATTTAGTGGTGCTTTTGGATCAAGGGGCATAATCTTCCACATGGGAACATTCCTTCTTTTGGTTTAGGAATTTTTGGCTTGGTTAACCCACATGTAGTTAGTACTTTAATTGGTAACCAACATATGGGGTGGGGGGGGCTATGAAGGGCATTTTAGGGGGATTTGTTCATCCCTTTTTGCAAACTCAAGTTGGTCATAAATCTATTCAATTTAATCCACTTGTCACTACCCCTGGAATTCCTTATATTCTAGGGCCACCTCATGTTAACACAAATCAGTGGGTTGCTCATGATCCTAGATCTTGGAATTCAATGGCTTGGACAAAGTTGGTTTTTTTGGCTACTATGAATTTTCTTGATTTGACTAAGCTAACCAATGATCGAATTCTACATGACCCTCATTGGCCAACTCTACCTACAAAGTTACCTTTAGATATTCCTAAATATGAAGGGACACCCAATGAATACCCAACAAACCATTTGATGACCTTTCATTTGTGGTTTTCATCCAACTCTCTAATGGATGATTCCATTCGAATGAGACTCTTCGAAAGAACCTTAATATGGATGGTAGTGAAATGGTATATTGAGTTGCCTCACGCTTCTTACCAAACTTTCAACACTATTACAATGAATTTCCTTAACCACTTTCAACTTCTAGTTCATTATGAAAATGGTACTAAGTTGTTAACTTCCTTTCATCATGACAAGTCTACCCATGTCTCCGACTACATCCATGAATGACGAAGGGATGAAGTTTAATTAAGGCTCGTATTCCTTACGAGTTTTTGATTGATTGGTTTATTAAGACTTTGCAACCTTGTATTGCAAAAGATGTGGCCCTCTAAGGGGTGCGAAATGAAGAGCATGCCATTATAAAAGTCCAACAACTACACTTAGTTTACTCTTAGTCCATGATCCTTTATATAATTTTCCTTGATTCTCCTCAAGCATAAGTCGATCCAATCAAACTAGTTCCTGGACCACATGCCGATGGTGTGATTGGTTCAGCAATAAGTACTCCAAATAGCCAGGGTATGCACCTTGTTGGTAAAAATTCGTCAATAGTTGCATCAAACAACACACTGAACTCAGGTCCCAACCCTCCTGTGGATGTTTTGATTGTTCAAACAACTGATTTCAAAGGCGACCAACATCCTAGAGGGAAAAAGAAGAATAAGAAAAATAGGAACGAGGGTAATAATAATGCAAACATGAATTATATTAATAATGCCGATGGGGACAAACACGGTGAGATGAAATCCCCTTTTTTGTTACACAAGGAAGATCATCTAACCTACAAGTGCTCGAAGATGGAAATGGCTCAGTGACTATTATCCCAACATGAAGATTATGCCCAACCTGTTGTCTTGACTAATCCATTTCCTCAACCGCAACAACATATGATTGTTACGAATCAACCTAACCCTAGATCCTTGTAAGGGGTAAACCAAGGTGTTTCCTCCCAAGGGGGCACTATTGGTCAAAATCATATTTTTACATTGGAAAATGATGTCAACCTCTAGACTAGTGTTATGAAGAAAATCTCCCTATGGATTGGGGTAGGCCACAACAAATGGAGTGACATTAGAAATCAAATCTAATCTTGAATTTTCCATATAAATATAAAATGCTAACAACGAAGGTTAGGGTCCATACCTCAAACATATGTTTGAAGAAGACATTGTCAAGCTTTTGTTCCAATGCTTATCACCTATATATATATACCTAACCCTAGATTCTCACAAGGGGGAAACCAGGGTGTTTCCTCCCAAAGGGGCACTATTCGTGAAAATCATACTTCTACATTAGAAAATGATGTCAACCTCCTGACTAGTATTGCGAAGTCCTATGGATTTGGGTAGACCATAACAAATTTTAGGAGGATCTTCTCCATTACATTTATTCTCTAAAGTATTACCTGCTTCTCTCATCTGCTTCTTTATCTTATTTTATAGTCTCCTTTGATAGTCTGAAAACAACTTTTCTATCATGTCTGCCATAAGGTAGAAAACTTTATGGAAATCCTTCTCATCCTTTGCTCCATAGTCTTCTTCCTCTACTCCATTTCCTTCCTTTGAGCTCCACATCCATTTTTTGGATTGAAAGTCTCAAGTTCCCCTTCACCTGATTTAAGCTTGTCCCTAGTAAGCATTCACACACTCACAATTCCTTGGTTAATCAAGTTATGATACTAACCTAATCTGAATATTACAGGATCATATTAACCATGAATTTATGTGTGAATTATTTTTTAAAATAGTAAACTCTCTGAGGAATAATTTAAAATGGCAATTCTTAAAACAGAATGCATAAATAAAAAGGAACGCAAATTATCACAACTCCAAACCATAAACTGAAGAATGCAACTTGATAATGGAGTTCGTCTAGTTTGGACTACATCTATAGGTCTTGGCTTCTAATGGGACCATTTTAATTAATTTTATTAAGTGTTGCAAACTTACATCAATATAAAGAATTCTTAGAGATATAGTCTGTTACTTACAAACTACACCAATGGTAATTAGTTCTGCTAGGGACCTCCCCTAACACGCCATATGAGAATTTGTCTCCTGTGTTGAACTAAACCACCTAGAAACTGTGTTGCTACTTTAATGCATTAGTATTGACCAAAATGGATGTCACATACGACCCTCTCACTATCAATTTCGAACTTTCTTAGTTCGAACAGTCTATCAGATCTTTTTCCCTCACTAATTCCTCTATCTGTCTGTCACTCTGTCCATTTCACATCCAAATTGCACATTTAAATTAAAAACTTAATTGGTTTGTGGATTTGCACGTGTCGCATCCAATTGGGTATGGAATATGATTCCATGCCCAAATTATTCTTCACTATCAACTCCAAGATCGAAGGCATAGGATTAGTGACAAAAATTGCAAATCAAGAACCATAAATCTTGACTCCCAATGAAAAATATCCCTGTTAGAATAAAAAACCAAATTCACAGGCATAATTTCTAGATTCATCCTTTGTCGTTTTGATCTGTCGTCTATTATGTCGGACCGTTGATTTGTAATCTACCACTGCGATCTTAACTGTGTGATCTTGATTATTCTGATGCCAAACTGTCCATTTTATTGGTTCCAACGTGCTTACCCCAACTGTGTTGATCTTGACTGTTCCGACGTAAAAAATTGGAAGTCGAAACCACCAAACAACACAACGACAATCTTCTGACTTGTCGATCCCAACTTGAGAAGTCAGAAGTTGGAAGTCAACATGGGCTTAACATTTTTATGTAATGAACATCCTAAATCTGGATACTCAAATGTGTCGAATGGGAAGTTATAATTTGGCATTAAGCCCCTGTCACTTCCAATTGTGTAAAGATTCCACCACGTATCAAATGATGACAAGTCCATGTACTTTCCAACTCGGCTACCACTCAACACTTCCTACTCTACATTGCCAAACTGCCATGTCATTCACAACCTGCTATGTAGGTGTGCCACATTAGCATTATACATGCCACGTTTCACCCTTCTAGTGGTGCCATGTGGCACCCCTCTGACAATTTTGCATGTTTTGTTGAAACTTCATAATGCGATATTTTTCACGTCCAAAGTCCAATTTTGATGAGACGAGTATTGTTGGAAAGCTCTCAGTGAGCTCTATGGAACTGTAACTTCCTTTCCAACTTTTGAAGACTTCATTTTTTTTGGTTATTTGGGAGATCCCCCTGGATTAGAGGGTTACAAGGTATCTTGATGGAACTCTACTTGGTCTAGGAACATTTTTTCAAAGAAGAGTATTTGGTTCTTATTACTCATGATATTTTGTTTTCAATCAATTTGTGTTTGCTTTTAGTTAGTTTGAGTTTCACTATTGTAAGCCTTAAGAGGGGTTGTTAGGATATAAGGCCTACATGTTGTAATAACAGTCACTTTATGAATTAGTTATGTTTTTTTACTTTTTGAGTAAAACAAATTTATACCACATTCATAAGTGGAAATGTTTTCCTTCTCGAGTAAGCATATATAAGGACGTGAATTCCTATGTAGTAATTGCACCATTTACTTATAATATCATATTGTGTTATTATGTGAGTCTCTCTCACGTGTTACACGATGTAACTCTATCTAGAGTTTGTAACTTTTGCAATAGAATCCTATTTATATATAAATGAAGTGTCTTTCACCACATGAATGTAATAACTCTAGGGAGGCTAAGGACCTACAAATTCAATCGGTTAACTCAACTATAATTGGTGCCGCCCAATTAAGGGTGATAATGGGCCACTTATATGAGACACGTAATTTGTTGGTTTCACAATTAGTAGATAGTGTGCACCATCCAAAGCATTAAGTTCACAGTAATGCACATAAAAAAGGGTAAGTGTTTGACCTTTCGCAGGTCAAACTAGTAAAAACATAATTTGACTTTAGTTTTCTTATAAAATAGGACCTTCTCTTATGCTTTGAGTTGAAGTTTTTTAGATTATAAGTTGTCCTCGTAATGATCATGAATCTATTTAGGAAAAAACACTAAGTGTCTCAAGAGGACAAAACTGGCACGTCAAAACTTGACTTTGGTTGGATAGTTTTGATTGTCAAGGTTGATTACAGTTAGAATCCTAACATAACATGAGTTACAAGTATCCTTGGAATTTGAACCTAGGTAATAAACCTATTCTTTGAATCATGGTTTTCTTGAGTTGTCCAAAAGATATCTCAAGACACTTTGAGTCCAAATATGCATGGTTATTTGGTCCAAATATTCCTTCCTTTCTAGAAGTGAAGATGCATTCTTTTAAAGTGGCTTCATATTTTCATAAGTCACATTTTTTTTTTTTTTAACATGAGCGGTTATGTTATATTGAAAGCGTCAGCAAAAGTGTTGAAAAGAGAACTCATTACATCAATATGCCTTATCACTACACCTCCAGACGGTCAACCTACAAAGTACTAACGAAGAATTTCAATGCTTACATCTGAGTTGAGAATAAGATCACTGAGTCCTATAGCAATAGATTTATTGGCTGCAGGATCCGCCTTTACATTAAGCTCCTAAGAATATGAAAGAAGTTGATCTTCCTGAAAATTTTGGATTTGGATCTAATCCTCTTAATCAACCTTGCTATTCGTTCATTTTTACCCTTTCTTCCCCCGTTCAGCGCTTGGATAATAAACCTAGAATCACCAAAAACCATAACCTCTTCCACTTCTTTCTTCTTCAGCTGCTTGAGACATTGTCAAAGCCCATAAGCCTCAGCCATGTTATTGGAGTTGTATCCAATGTTCCAGTAGTATTCTATCTCGACTTTCCCTCCCGGATCCAGAATAATTCCTCCTCCTCCCGCTCGTCCAGGATTCCCTTTGGAGGCTCCATCAAAAAATAGTTTGAAAATTTTCCTTTCTCTTAACCAATTCTCAAATTGGGACTTATCCATCATGATCTCCCAATCCTCTGAATTTTTAGCATTCATAGAATTTGCAGCCATGATATTGAGGCTTTGCATCCAATTTTTTTCATTATCAGTAAGCTTTTCTTTATTATTTGGAATCTTGGAGATACTGACCACCTCCTTGAGTAAAGCATTTGCTTTAGCAGCAATCTTCCAGGCTGGCTGAAACTTGTCTTGAAATATTCTATGGTTTCTTTCATTCCAAATACACTAGCAGATTATTTTCGAAAGTTTCATCCAGCATGCTTTCACTCCATTTTTTTTATTCATCTCTCCTTGATAGAGTTTATCCCAATTGAGAAAGTAGGCCTGGATGTGATCCGATAATTGCATTCCATCTCCCCAACGCTTCAACACCTCCATCCAGACAGAGATGGCATAAGGGCACTTTAAAAAAAGATGATTGATATTTTCTACAACACAGAGAAGGCATCGAAATGGGCCTGCAATCCCCCTTTTCTCCAGGTTCTTAGCAGTAAGCACTCTCCCATGCACCAAAGTCCAAGTAAATATCTCAATTTTCAGCACTGTCCTACAATTCCATAAATAATTCCAGATTTTTGGATTTTCGGGCACATTATAGTTGGTAGAAAATCTTTGATATCCTTCAACTGCAGAGTATCTGCCTGAGCTCCTTCCCCAGCCACACTTGTCCTTAGTGGTCTTATTCAATGGAGCCAGCCCTGATAAATGACATAATATCAGGTTTTTTTCATTGTTTAAGTTAGCAAGGCAATCCGGCAGCGTCCAACCTACCCATCGCGATGATTCATCATTCTCCCATTAAGAAATGTCCCATAACGTATTAATACCCAGCGCTGTCATCCAATTTTGCAGACGAGGGAGCTTAGGAGGGGTTTGTCCCTGGATCACGTCTTGCCAAATTCTTATCAATGTCCCGTTGCCCGGGATCCAGTGCAACTCAGATATGAAGAATGGCATCACCTTCTTACAAATTTTTGCTATGGGGGATCCATTCTTAATCGCAGGCTCTACATTGATACATCTAAGTCTTGGGCCGTGGAAGTATTTTCTTTTTAGTACACAGCTGCTCCAGGATGGTTTGGGCACTAGCATATTCCAAAAAGCTTGTCTCTGATAGCCAAATTTTGAATTTTTAAGTCTCCTATGTGAAGACCACCCTCTGACCAGGACAGTTTGATGGTTTTCCACCTTACTAAGGTGAATCCCCCCCCCCCCCCCCCCCCCCCCCCCC
>LPNX010507677.1:374642-414548 GCA_001517045.1 Pseudotsuga menziesii
ATAGCTGTTCAAGACAGCTTTGATGAGCACTACCTTCCCAGCCAGGTTGAGCCATACCGCCCCCCATCCCATGATTTTTATTTTGATTTTTTCCACAATAGGAAACTAGGCTGAGCTCTTGGTTTTGGATTTGAAAATAGGAAACCCAAGATAATTAAAGGACTCCTAGTTGACTGCTCCATCCATGTTAAGAACCCGGGTAATGTCTAGCATTTCCCTTGGGTTTATGTTCCAGCCATAGATCTGGCTTTTCCTGAAGTTGATTTTGCTACCGGAGGCTTGGTAGTAACGGTTCATTTCATTCTTGAATCGGTGAGCTATGATATGACTGGCTCCTCTAAATAAGATAGTATCATCTGTGAATTGCGCGTGATTGATGTCTTTAGTGCCTCTTGCCATCCTAATTCCTGAAAGCTCCTGATCTTGCCTGGTAAATTCCAGTTGAAAACTTAGAACTAAAGCCTGGATGGTGTAAAGTAGAGGGGATAGCGGGCATCCTTGCCTCAGACCTCTGGTGGCTTGGAAGAAGGGAGCAACTCTTCCATTGACTAGCGGAGCTATCCAAGGCTGGCTGATACAGGCCTTGACCCAAGAGATAAATTCTAGAGTGAATCTGAATGTCCTCATTACCTGAAAGAGAAATGGATGGCTGACTCCGTCAAAGGCATTTGCCAGGTCGAGTTTCACCACCATTCCTTTGTCTCCATTCTTTGTACTACAGTGGATGGCCTCTTGAACTAATATAATGTTGTCCCAGATCTTTCATCCTTTCACAAAACCACCTTGATTTTCTGGGATGAGGTGAGGGAGTATATATTTTAATCTGCT
The DNA here is from genome assembly GCA_001517045.1 of Pseudotsuga menziesii. NCBI lineage: Eukaryota > Viridiplantae > Streptophyta > Pinopsida > Pinales > Pinaceae > Pseudotsuga > Pseudotsuga menziesii. Next base: position 375,471 of record LPNX010507677.1, read on the forward strand.
GGCCATGATCTTTGTGATGATTTTATATCCTATATTACACAAGGATATAGGCCGGAAGTTGTTGAAAGATTTAGCTTCCTTCTCTTTGGGTATCAGAGCCAGGAAAGCTGAATTCGTGTTGCCCCCAATTTTGCTGCAGGTTTGGGATTTCATGATCATTTTGGATAGATCATTTTTAATGATATCCCAGCATATTTTAATAAAACTAACATTGTATCTGTCAAGACTAGGAGCTCCATCCTCCTCCATACTATCAACGGCCAGCTTGATTTCCTCCATCGTGATCGATTGCTTCAGAGACTCATTATCGTTGTATTTAATAACGTTGGGAATTAGATGTAGCAGATCGGCATCTTCAATGACAGGATAGGCCATGAATAAATCTTTGAAATGCCTAGACGCTTCCTCTTTGATGTCTTCAAAATTGTTAATTAGCCTATCGTGAGCCTGGATCTCATGCACGAAGTTGAAATTTTTTCTTGCCTCCGCCTGTTTGTGGAAGAAGCCTGTGTTTTTGTCACCTTCTTTCAGCCATTTGCAGCGAGATTTTTGCCTCCACCATTCAGATTTGTGTCTGCAAGCAGCATGGAGGTCCGACTGCAGCTTGATCTTAGTTTGAATATCTGAGTTGACCACAATTCTGTCGTCCATGATGGCCTGATGAGTCTCCAACGCAAGGGTAGGTTGAACTTTTTTGAGATTGGGAGATGGGATCGACTTAGCCCATGCTTTTAGAACTTTCTTGAGCCTCCTTAATTTCTCCTCCCAAACGAAGAAAGGGGATCCAGTGACCGGGGGAGACCAAGCATCTGCAACAATCTTTAAAAATTAGGGATGATTGGCCCACAGAGGATTGAATCTGAAAGGTATGGGGCCCAAATTCTTATCCTTCACCATCTCAAGGAGGACAAGCTTATGGTCCGATCCTCCAAACGGTAAAATTTTGGAAGAAAGATTCAAGCCAAGGAGGAGGAAGGAGTCCTGGACCAGGAAGCGATCTAGCCTGGCAGCAATGTGCCCAGGCCCGGTCCTTTTATTATTCCAAGTAAACTTTCCTAAAGAAGGTCTAATATCCATGAGATCCCATTCTAACATGGTCTCGTCAACAATTTCTCTGATGGGGTCTCTAACCAAGGAGCCCCCTCTTTTTTCATCTTGGCTGAGAGTGACATTGAGATCTCCAACAATTATTACATTACCTTACAAATTGCTTCTTTCCTCCCGGAGAAGGTTCCAACAACTTCTTTTTTCAGCATATGAGTTGGGTGCATAAAGGTTGAAAATTCTTACCAGGGTGTTTGTGTCTATTTGCCTCAGCAGGGTGAGGATCCAATGAGGGCTGTACTTGATGGTCATAGCCTCGAATTTCTTGTCATCCCAGAGAGTTCCAATGCCTCCTGATGCGCCCCTTGAACTAATAGCAGCTTTACCTCTTTTTTTCCAAAATTTCTGACTTAGATGGAGAAATGCAGTTTCCTTCATCTTGGTCTCCTGGATCAGGAAGATGTCCGGTTGGTGAAGAGAGATTAAATATAGCATAGATTCTTCCTTGCTTTTGCTACCGAGACCTCTGCAGTTCCAGGAGAGGACCTTCATTACTTACTTTTGGAGGCCGTAGGCATCCCTTTCTGGGCATGCCCTTGCTAGCGGGTATTTCTCGTATTCTTCAGTAGTTTTTCCAGGGTTAGCTGGGATCCTTGCAACTTATCCTTATAGGTCGCCTGTTCCCTTACTTCTTTCTTGGATTTCCTTCCTTTGGTTTTAGTTTTTCTTGGGGTAGTCAATTCTATTTCCCCTTCTTCCTCTTCTTCTTCTTCTGATTCAGTTTCTTCCTTTGAATTTTCCATGCTTTCTCCTTCTTTTGTTGTTGTTGTACCTTCATCATGGTCTTTCCCTTGCTGGTCTGATAGGGCTACTTCTGGCTCCTTACTAACTCCATTACTGGATTTCTCTTCAACATCATTAGTTTCTTTAGTCTTGGAGGTTTCCTGAGTTCCTTCAAGAGGGATGACTGTGACTTCTTTAGAGGCCACAATGGCTTGGATTTTCGATTTAGCTCTGTTTACCCTATGCCATCCCTCCGCTTTGTCCTGCTGGATTTCTGGCTTTTTGGGGCAGTTACGAATGAAGTGCCCGTATTCTTGGCAGCCTTTGCACTTGAAAGGGAGTTGTTCGTCGTCCAGCTTTTGGAAATGGGACCAGTTCCCCACAATAAGTTTTATAGCCTCTGGCAATCCTGCTTCAAGATCCACCTCAACGCATATGCAGGCGTAGGCGTATTGGTCCTTCGGGCTAGCCATATGTATGTATTTTCGCAAGACGGATCCTATAGCCTCGACATATTTAGGGTTCCAGCAGTGCATAGGGAGATTTGGAAGTTTGACCCAAACTGGCACTGCTTTGGGAGTGTCAGCCTCAGGATCGAAGTCCGGAGTCCACCCATTAAGATATAGGCCTTGTGGCCCCATGAAGTAGGGCCCATTTTTGAAAATTAGATCTTTGTCTTCCTTGGATTTGAAATCGAACAGAAAATAGCCCCTTCCGATGGAGTAAGATACAACTTTTTTAGATATCAGAGGACTCCAGTCTCTTTGAACCCAACTATCTGTAGTTTTTGGTGAGGGCCAGAGCCCCGTGAATTGCCCGATCAGAGCTCGATCTTCTAGGGATAGAGTGACCCTCATGGTTTCTTCTGGAGGGAGGGCAACCTCCGGTACATCTTCAATACGCTTGAAAAACTTCGGCATGGACCTTTTCCCCGATCTCTTGGTCAGATAGTCGATTTGTCGGTCGAAGGCCTCAGATCGCAGATCCGAGGGCGAACCCATCGGATTGTTCCACCAGTAATCCAATCCGATCACTTAGCACAAGAGGCATGAGGACAACCACGAATACCCAATCGAAAAGAGAGCAACAGATCCAGCCAGGGTTCTAGATGCCCACGGTGGGCCCGTCCCTCTGCTCAGCTCCGTCCTACAGCCCACAACCAGCGAGCAGCTCAAGGCAAAGGAAATCGCTGGGGTGTTCCTATCCTTTTAGTCCATTGTTAAGTGCTAGAATGTTCATGTCCATAAGTCACATTATTTTGTTACTTGTACATTCTTGGTAATTTTCAATAATGCTTTGGACAATTTTTTTTTAACAAAGTCAAGGTTTGTAATATACATAGGGAGGATAATATGGAGTACCTAGTGAGGTACCCAAGGAGATATGGTATGCAATGTGGCCATAAACATGGAACAAGCCTACATGGCAATAAACTGGTAATAAATAGGTCCACGAGGTAGTTATATGAAATATATAATAATAAGGGGTATTGGAACATACTCTTAGGAATACTAACAAGAAAGTATAACTATACACGAGTATAATTGTATTGGATACGTTGGAGGTATTGTTTTGTAGAAAGCATTGCTTTTGGAATGATTCATACCATAAGGAGTAATTGATGCTGTTACACTACCTTAAGGGTTCTTACCATATTCTTGTGTTAAATCTTATGTAGATGTATTTTTTCTTGATTTTGAAGTTTAAAAGTTCTTTCTATATCATGGTGTTATTCATGTGTGGATGAATTTTGGAAATCCTAAACTGAAGTTAAAATTTTTTCAATCTTTTATTTATCAAGGTTCACTACAAGTGGTATCAATGCTCTTTCTTGGGCACAAAGTGGAGGGTTTTTCTTTTCTTTTTGCAGATTTTAAAGGAAAAAAGAGGACAATGGTATTTAGATCTATCTATAAAACCTTCTATGTATAAACCAAAGAAACTAGTAGTAGATCCAAGTTCATCTAAGTTCAAATAAAAATAATCCAAATCATAGACCAAGAAATGTAGTTATCATTGATTAAAATCAATTGTTTTAGGATTTTTCGATAATGGGTGCATAGACTACATATCAAATATCTTTTGCTACAGTGCCTATAATTTTGTCAAACCAACGCTAGTAGGTGTAGAATGATTGTGCATTTTATGACTGGGGTCATAATAGAGAATCGAAGCAATGTTAACGTATATATACTCATCTTAAATTTGCCACCTCGAACCCCTAGTCATAAATGAGCTCCATTGAAAAGTAAGTTATTTTTTAAAAACCCTAGTTTTGTTTATTGGCTATAGAAAGGAATATGTTGTTTATAGGGGAAGTTGATAAACCTAGTATTGAAGAATACATAAATAAGATAAAGTCATTATGGCCAATAAGTCAAAGAGTTTTTTTACCCATGAAGTTACCTCAAGGGTTTACTTTCATGTATAAATTTCATATTATAAGTTCATGGATGTGTTCCGCAAAAGGTTATTATTTCTGTAAAACCTACTAGCAAGTATAATTTCATCAATTCTAACTTGGCTCAAAGGTTGAAAGTACCCATAAAACATATTTAATACACATAGGTTAAGGGTGAGAATGTTCAAATTTTTAAACGTTTGAAGATTACCATGTATACATATGTGTTGCATTTGGATTTTCATGCTATAGAAATGGATGATGTGGATATTGTCTTGGGATGTTCTTGGATGGACTCAATTGGTACTGTTTATGCCAGAAATTGTTTCCAGACTACAAAGAAACAAGCCAACATAATCTCAAATATTCAATCAAACAAAACTAGGTTTTTAGGGTTTTTAAAAGGTTTTTCTCGTTGTGAAGTTTGGTGACAAGAGGGAATACATTCATAACCCAAATAAGAACTAAATCACAAGTAAAGAAAAACTGAGATGCATAACATAATAACCATGTATCCAACAGAAAAATAACATTGAAGTTCATCCACAAGTGGTAAGCACTACAAGCATAAAAACTATAAACCAGCAATGAAATTACCAATTGCGTAGCTAAACAAGCTAGAAATGAAGCCAAAGAACAGACTGAAGGGTAAGATGGAGCATATATTTCATAATCAGTTCCTCAAATACACATGAGAGTCATATACTTAGCTTATCAACAAGTCAGTAGACCTCCTCTAGCCAGCCAAAAGTCGAACCCTTAGTTCTCTTTGTGACCTCCCTAAATACTATCTTTCAAAATTCAGTTAGAAGCTAAACCCTAACTGCTTTTCAGCCTACTCATAGAAATGGTCTTATCAAAATAATAATTACAAAAGTAAAATATTCTTCAAACATAACTGATTTTGCTAACAATGCTCATAGATCTTTAGCAGCTTCTGCTAACAAATCTATCCCCTCTAAGGCTTGGGCCTTTCTCCTAGCTTTCTACTGCTCTGCTTCCATCTCTGTCATTCTTCTAGTAAGCTCTTCATTCTGTTGTTGTAGACTTCTGATTGTCTGTTTTAACCCTGCAAATTGTAACTCTATACTTCTTTTCCTTTTTAAAGCCTCTTTGGAGACTGCAATTAGTTCTTGATAGTGATTATTCACCTCTTCTAGGTCTTCTCTGAGTCTCTTATTAGCTATAATCAAACCATCACTTGTCTCTTGCATATACTCTACTTGATGTTTATACTGCTTGATAGTTCTCTGTAAATTTTCTTTCTTTGAGTCAAATGCATTGCTTCCTGTTGTATTTTGCAGCTCATTAGGAAGCCATGGAATGTCAAGCTTTCTAAAGATTTCCTCATCCTCAGGCAACAGCTCTGTGGAGGTATCATGAAAACTTGGGTTTTCTTGATTATCAGTTTCAGCAGGAGCATTTTCATCAATAAACAGTTTGTTTTCTGAATAGGAAACCTCTATTTCGTCTTTTTGTTGTTCCTTCAACATTTTACCTCGTATTTCCAAAAACACAGCAGACAATTTGGTCTCAGTGAGGCTAGATTCTTCTTCTGTTTTCAATGGTTTTTTCCCTTTGCTGTCACCCTTGACAAAATCCATCTTTTCATCAGAGGAAGAATTATCAATGACAGTTATCCCTTCTGTATTCAGCTTAGGGTTTAATAATTTCTTCATGTTTAGCCTTAATTTGTTTTTGGGTCTAGTTTTGGGTCTCCAGGCTGGAGCAAGCTCTCCTACCATTTTTTAAATTTTGCCTTAATGAATGGCAGAGGCAAATTCCTTGACTTTCAACTTCTTTTTCTTTGGTGCTGCTAACCTATCCTCCTGACTGCAAAACTCCTTTTTTGTGCCAACCCTAGTCTTATCAATGACAGTAAGTTTTTCCTCCTCCAACAAGTGTGCTTCATCTTCAGACAAAACTATAATTGGATTTTGCTGTTGGACCTTAGTATTTTCTTCATTACCATAAATCTTCTCTGTAAAAACAATTTTTTCATCAACGAATGTTTCTACTGGTGCCTCATTTTGAACAGGCTGGGTTTCCTTGTGAATAAATTGCAAATTTTTGTTCTCACTATCATCTGGAGGCTGCTTAGATTTACAATATCCTTTTGAAGGTTCTGCAACTTCCTCTAGTTTGACACATTCTTCATCTTCAACCTTCACTTTTTGTCTTAATTTTTTTATTAAGGTTTGTCCCTTATCAACCTGCTTTCTAGTAGATTGTCCTTCCTGGCTATTTTGGAACCCTGACCAAAAGAGAAAGTATTCCCAAGTCTTTCCTTATTTCTGCAGAACACTGTTGATAATAAGCTTGATCAGTCCATGGTGAAAGATGGACTATACATTATGGTCCTGGTGTTCTTTAATTCTGCTAGCCATCTTCTGTAAGCTCTTTAGCAGGAAGAAAGGCAAATTCATCTTTGATTCTCCACTAAGGTGTTGAAGGAACCTGAAATGGTACTTGAAAACGAAGGCATACCTTCCTTCACATGTGATGTAACTTTGTAGAACCTTGATAGGCTCTACCCATTCAGCTCTGAAATTATGGATGGGCACTCCCTTGCCGCAATCTGGAACAATACTAGGCAATAGATACCTTTGGGCATTGAAAGTAAATGGCACTTTTTTGAACCAAAGTTCTCCTTCATTTTTTACCCCTGTTGCTTCAGCCACCAAATTTGTAGTCAATTTGAACTTCAAAGTATCAAATGATACTATATCTTTATTATAACACTGAGCAAACCTGTGTGAGACTTCAACATTATATCCATCAATCTTTTTTAAAAAGTTCAACCATCCAGCATTTTCAAAGAGTTCAGCACATCCTGGAAATTTGTCTATCCAATTTAGCTCAATGGGATCTGCCCTATTAGTCTTCCCACTCCTTTTCATATTCTGTGTGGTTTTCAGAACCTGTTAGTGACGTCACAGCCTATTTTCTTCAAGCTTTCACAGTCTTGGTAGTCAATCTTCCTTTGAACTTCTCACAGGCTACTTGTCCTCAATTTTATACACTCTATTCTATCATCAATTCAGGAAATGCTTTGTGCCAAGTTTGAATAATTTAGGTTAAACACATCACCAAAGATCTTTAACAGGGTTGTTCTGAACTTTACTAACATCAAACAATGCTCATTTAGACCTTTGGACTAATATCTCACCATTGGGAGGTTGTTGAATAAATGAATTTAAGTTTTCCTCTAACAATTTGACATTATAAGGCTTAGCTAAAAAAAAAAAAAAAAAAAAAAAAAAAAAAACCCCAATTTAACAAGTCATGACCAAGGTCACGTGAGATACCTCATTCCAAGCTTGATGTAGGTGTTAGAAGTTGATTCCTGGACTGGCTAAATGTCGAATTGAACGCTCCAGGTGTCTTCAACTCTCCAGCTCGCCTCTAACTGTCACGTTGTGAAACCCTAATTCTTCCTTCAACTGCCAATTTATGATTTTTTAGCAATGTGTCTCCACCCCAGCGTCTCCACCAGCTTCGTAATCTTTAATTCGAGAACCTCTTTCCCATCAATCTCGCCTTATTCCACTCTCTGTCATGATTTGCAATGCACTTACCTCTAACTGCCACGATCTCCTTCACGCCATGACCAACACTTGTTTACATGATTATCCTGACGAGACATGTATCAAACCTACTTATTGATGTGATTAGTCACCCCAAGAACGAAATCATTGAAGAAATCGGCGTGAAAAATGACAAATTGAGCACCCGCAACTTTCTTGTAGCGCGCCAGTGCGCTATTTTTACCCTTGCGCTACAAGAAAGTTCAAAAATCTAATTTTGTGCTATTTGATCAATAATTCAACTTTAAAACTGGGTTTATATGATTAAACCTTGATCTTAGTGCTATTCATGAAACCATTAATCAAAATATACCCTATAGAACCCTTCAGGACATAAGAAAAATTTCCTAGAAGTAAGCAAATGAGCAAGCTTCAAAAAACACAAACAAAATATAAGTCCGAAGAAAACAAATTCATGACTTAACAGGTACAATTAATATTAATGTGCAAAATAAATTTATGAAGCTCTCGTATAAGAAAAAATATAAAATTACATTGTAAGATATTTCTTGTACTAAAGAAGAAGGGCCCAATGGGGCACATGAAGAAGTTATTGCAAGTAAAATAGTTGAAGTACTGATACATGCAATAAAATAAAAGTCTGAGGTTGAATCGGAAAAAGAGCCTAAATAAGCACATGAAGAAAATCCTAAGGAAGGGCATAATAATGAAGAATAATCCAAGGAGTTAGACAACTCAAAGGAACCACAAGTTGAAGATCCAAATAACCAATAGATAAGGTTGTTGTATATCACCACCCACACCACTACAAGAAAGAACAACCATTAAGGAAAGGTCATGTGCATTGCCACACTTACTATGGATAAACATGGAACCAAAAGGGAAACCAATATGGATGCACAAGGAGAGCTAAGTACAATGCATGGAGATATGAGTGTATCACAATAACAACATGGAACTAAAGGAGCAACCAAAATCAAGATCAAGGCGGCAAGAAAGGAGTCGGACCGAGTGTCCACATTTCACTGAGATGGATGGATGCTTGTGCTTGGTACTAGTTGACTACAATACTTAGTAGATCATATTATATGGCTTCCTCCCACGTTTCAAGGATGGAATATGCAAAAGGGGATGGAATGTAATGTACCCATGTAGGATAATATGGGGTACATAGGGAGGTACCCAATGAGATAATGTATGTATTGTGGTCGTAATCATGGAATAGACCCACTTGATAGTTGGTGGGTAATAAATAGGCCCACTAGGTAGTTATATGAAATAATCTAATAATAAGGAGTAGTTGGGATAAACCCTACGAATATTCACAAGAAAGTATAAATACACACAAGTATCGTTATATTAGACATGTTGGAGGTATTGTTTTGTACTAAGCATGACTCATGGAGTAATTATTTCCACGAGGAGTAATTCTTTCCATGAGGAGTAATTGATGATGTTATCCTACCTTAAGGGTTCTTTCCATATTCTTGTGTCCATTCTTATGTATATCTATTCACATGTTGATTTATGAAGTTTACCGGTTCTTTCTATATCTTGGTGTTATTGTTGTGCAAATTAATTTTAGACATTTATGAAGTTAAGTTAAGGGTTTTTATTTTTATTTTTTTTATCTTTCATATGTCAAGTTTCACTAGAATGTCATCTAATTCCACTTCTTGGTTATAACCAACCTCTTTTGAGTAATCGTTTCTTGGTTTTTCCTCTAAGTCCCTTTCTTCAATTGCTCCACCCACATTAATTTGGTATGTGTTTTTGAGATATTTATAATCCACCTTTAAAAAAAGGATAATGTTATTCTCTCGCTTTCTCTTCATGAAACTCATCTCTCTTATACAAAAGCATTCATAAGAAACAAACTCCATTGATAACTCTAGCCTTTTAATGAAACCATGCCATTCAAGTTTCAACTTTTAGAAGGAATAGTTTGATAGAGGTCTTGACATAAGGAAGATTATTTAGTATCCATTTATAATAATGAAGTGATGCTTCTCTTCATACCATCATCAACTCTTTAGACCCATGGTATTCAAGTTTTGACTCTTACAAGGTATCTTTTGATAAAGGTCCTAGGATACAAGTAAGATTATCTAATCTCCATTTACAACACTAGAGTGATGCTTCTCCTGAGACCATCAACAACTATTTTTGTAAGTTTATCACCCCATCTTGATAAACTCCCAACATGGATTTCGACAACATTGTTTGGATGTGTATTTGCGCTAATTTAACTAAAGGCTTTCTTAGCTAAATTGTGTTGGAGGTCAGGGATAGAGTTGAGACACAATTACTAAATTATGAAAATATAACCTTTTATTGTGGACGTGTTTTGAGCATGGTAATGTGGTTGCTTCTTTTCTAATGGATAACACGGTGGAAATGTTCTATGTTAATGGTTAAGCATCAGGTTGACCCAATGCAACCTCTTCAAAAAGTTGAGCTAACAGTTTTGGCAAATGCTCTTGTCCCATCCGTTGCAAATTGCATTGAATAGATTGATACGATTGTGACTTAAGATGCAACGACCCTTCCTTTGGTTTCCTTGAATGATATCTCCTTTCAAACATGTAAGTGGAGGTGCCAAGGAGATAGTTCAAATCTAGACAAGGAATCAATCCCATGGACTTTAGTGGATGGTGGAAAGCAGTGAATGAAGTTCAATGATCTAACAATCTCTAAATAAGTTGGAGGCTAACATGGAATTAGGAAAAGAGACAAATACGATATGATCCATAGTTAGGAGATGTAAGATTTCGAAATTCTTCTACAATTCTTACACAATAAACAAATTGAAATACAACTTAAATTATAAAATCAATAAGCAAAAATTCGATCAATATAACTAATATTCCCATATAAATATCTAAATATAAAACTAAAATTTTATCATTATTAAGATATATCATACTTAAAAAAAACATATTTTCATATAAATATTCATAAAATTTCATTATATCTTACCAATCAAATTATAATTCACCTTCAAAGCGTTTACAAAGTAATGGAAAACCAACTCAACAAACTTATTACTAACTTGACAAAAAACTAACTCAACAAAATCATGTGGTAATTAGATGAACAACTTAACAAAAAACCCACTAGTCATTAGATGAACAACTTGACAACTCAACAAGCATGTGAAGATACATCAACTTAGAGAAACTATTATCTCTATGTTTGATTTTTTATTTTTTAACTAAAACGGATATGGATCTTTAATATTAACTTCTGGCTAAACGGCTGCCAGCAGCCTTACAAACAGTATTTTTGATCCAGGTGTTACAATTTGTCCAGTGACACAAGGGCATAATCATGCTAACAGCTCCCTTTACAAGATTCCTGGACTTTACTAAACAAATACAGATAATTCCATAATATCGCATACAAAATGAAAAAAACCAGTCTTAGTTTAGAACAAACTTATCCAAAAGGATAAAATTTGACTGCTTTTGACGATGGGCCTTCCTCAACTATTATCTCTATGTTACTTTATAAATGATTAAATGTTATTTTAAAACTTTTAATAAATATTCATTATAAATTATGTTAGAATATGAAATAGTTATACTAAAATTTAGTATAATATATTAGAATTTAAAAATTTAAATATATTTTGAAAATTTAAGATAAATTCATAAGATATTGGAGATTGCGTTAAATATAGCATAGCTATACTAAAATTTAAATTTATTATAAATAATATAAAAAAATCAAATATCACTTTGGAAATTTTAGGATAGTCTCATAAAGATTGTTTTAAATACGAAAGGAAATAGTTTTACTCAAATATAATAGAAATGCAACAAGTATGTAAAATTACAATGACTTATTTTTATAGAATATAATGGAAATGCAACCAATATGTAAAATTACAATGACTTTTATTTTTATATTACTTTACAATGGAATATTATATGTTAATTTGGAAAATATAAAGTAAATTCACTAAAATAAGATTTAAAAACATTGAATTGAATCTAATTGTAACAAGTATGTTAAGTTACATTGATTTAGAATCTATGTGAAGTTACATTGATTTAGAATCTAATCTTAATAAGTGTGTGGGGGTTACAATGATTTGTTGGAAGGATTATTTCCATGTTATTTTAAATGGTATTATATATTATTTTGAAAATTTTAAAGTGGATTTTTAATAAGTTGTGTTAGAACATGAAATAGTTATAATAAAATTTAATAGAATAGAATTGTAACAAAGTTAGAGGAAGGATTATCTTTATATTATTTTAAAAGGGATTATATGTTATTTTGGAAATGTTATGGTACATTTGTTGGAGTATCGGTACAATCGCATGGTATAACCGCTGCACCATTCAAAATATAAAAATGTGGACTAATTGCCACTCCTGATGATAGGGCCTTGTGCTTGGTTTCAAATGTTCATCAACATTTGCAGGTTTTGGTGTAACGACAAACTTTACATGATATCAAAGCTCTTTGGAGTTGCAAATCAAATCCAGAGTGTTTGAGTTGTTGTTTGAGGGATTTTCCAGAGAAATCTGAGTGTTTGCATTGCAGGTACAATCAGTAGTTTTGTCACCTAGTGCGCAAGTAGAAATGGAGCAAACTCATGTATTGCTGACCCCATTCAACTATTTTGAGTGGAAGGCCGAAATGGTGATCCAACTGAGGTCAAAAGGCATGTTCAGAGTTACCATTGGGACTGAAGTTGAACCCAACTCTGCTATGGAGAAATCGAAGTACTTCAACAGGCTTGATGAAGCTTTTGGAATGTCATGTCTCAACATTTCGAGAGACTTACTCTTCCACGTAGATAGTCTGACAACTCCCAACGAAATATGGCTCAAGCTTGAGGCATTGTTCAGGAAGACTGATGAGATGAGAGGTCACCAGCTCGAAAATGGGCTAATCTCACTAACTCCAGCTCACCATGAGACAATCCAAGACTTCTTCACCAAGTTCAAATCGTTGGTGCTTCAGCTAAAACAGTGTGGCATAAAGAAGAAATATGATAGGCTCATATTGTCCATACTTTCGAAGCTAGGGCGAGAGTACTCAATGTTTGTGTCAACATTCCACTCTAGCAAGCTCACAACTTGAAACTGACGAATGCCTTCACTAGATGACTTCATGGATTCATTGACTCGAGAGCAAGACAAGCTAGTGCAAATGGGTACCATCCAATCCAGTAAGGATCAAGCCCTTGTTGCAGGAGTTTCGAATCAAGTAAAAGGTAAGAAGAAAGCCAAATATTCAAAGTAGCAAGAGAAGAGGAAGCAAGAGAAACCCAAATCTTCAGATGGGGGTTCAAATCCTTACAAGGACAAGGACAAGAAGAAGCAAGAAAAGACCAAATGCACATATTGTCACAAGGGGTGGCATCCAGAGAGTGCATGTATGAAGAAGACATTAGACATGATGGTGCAGTTGCTTGAGAAGAACAACATCCCATTGCCTGAGGGCGCAAGGAAGAAGGATAGAGGTTCAAGCTCAGAACAAGGAGAGGTGGCATGCTTTGGTTGGTGGTTATTCAAGCTCTTCTTCCTTCATCATAGATTCGGGATATTCTAGGCACATGGCCTCCATAGAATACTCCTTCTCAGCCATGTTTTCTCACATTGGCCCATCCATTCATATGGGTGATGATCTAGAGATCCAAGTCAAAGGGATTGGCAGGATTGATCTTGAAGATGGGTACTTCAACAATGTGTTGTTTGTGCCTGATCTAGCAGCAAACCTACTATCAGTGTATCAAATGACACACATTGGTGAAGCCAAGAGAGTAACATTTACCCTAGACATAGTGGAGATTGCAGAAATCTCTACAAACAAAGTGGTGGCATTGGGGTTTGTTGATCATAATGCAAGAATGTACAAATTCTCTTATTTCCTCCCCTACTTCCAAGGGAATGCGCTCCTATCACATGCCAATGAGACAAGCAGGTTGTGGCATGAGAGATATGGTCATCTCAACTATAGGTACCTCCAGGTATTGAACAAAGAAGGCATGGTGGAAGGGCTTCCTTCTATCAAGTTCTCAAATCGCACATGTAAAGGATGTATAGTAGGAAAGCATGCAGAGCGCAAGGAGAGTTGTCCAAGCACTTGATTTGGTAAATTTGGACCTCATAGGGCCTCTTACCACACCCTATTATGGGGGAACAAGGTATGTATTGACTTTCATAGATGACTTCTCAAGGCATTGTTGGGTATATTTCCTCAAACCAAAATATGAACTCTTTGAGACTCTCAAAGTTTGGAAATCCCTGGTTGAGAATGCATGTGGGAACAAGATCAAGGTCCTTAAGATTGACAATGGCAAGGAGTATTTGAACAAGAGTTTGCAGCAGCTTTGTGAAGAATGCAACATCTAGATGCAGCATTCGGTGCCCTACACACCATAGCAGAATGGTGTTGCAAAGCACAAGAACAAGGCTTTCAAGGAGATGACAACCTGTATGTTGGAAGCAAAGGATTTGAATCCTAAGCTATGGCATGAAGCCATTAACTTTGCTGCATACATCCAAAACATACCTCCTCACAAATATTTGGATGGCAAAACACCATATGAGGCTTGGTTTGGTCACAAGCCAAGTGTTTCACATTTCAGGGTCTTTGGCTCAAAGGCCTGGGCTAGGATTCCTCCAGAGAAAAGAGAGGCCTTGCAAACTCAAAGCAAGGAGTCCATCATGGTTGGATGTTGAAGACACAAAGGGATACAAGCTCTTTGATCCCTCATCTCATAATACATTCATAGAAAGGAGTGTACTGTTCGAAGAGGAGTTCGTGCAAGAGGTCTAACTAGCTCATGGGGAATGCTCTCATCCTCCACTCCATGATGATGTAAGTGATGATTCTCTTTATAATTTTTATGACTATGATATTGCTGAAGATGATGATGACATGCATTCAGATCATGAATCACCCATTCGGCCCAAGTAGGATGATAAAACCATTGAAGCAGCTAGGGATTTGGCTAGTGATCCTCATGATTCTAGGAAGACTAGATCTCAATTTCACAATGTCTTCTTTGCATGTGAATTGAATCTTGCTAAGAAATGCTTCATGATGGTTGGATCTGGTCCTCAATCATATCAGGAAGCACCACTTGATCCAATATGGCAAACAACCATGCAAGAAGAGTTCAACTCATTGTAAGACAATGAGACTTGAGAATTAGTTCCCTTACCCTCCAAGAAGAAACTAGTGCAATGAAAGTGGGTCTATAGGACCAAAGTGGCTACTGATGGTTCAGATATCAAGTACAAGGCCATGTTGGTTTCCAAAGGCTTCTCTCAAGTCCAAGGAGTGGACTATACAGAGACATTTGGACTGGTTGCAAAGATGGACTCTATCAGGCTAGTTTTAGCCATTGTTGCATCTAAGCGCTGGGAGGTTCACCACATGGATGTGAAGAGTGCAATTCTTCATGGTGAAATTCAAGAGGATATTTATATGCAACAACCTGAAGGTTTCATTGAGGATCCTTCACTTGTATGCAGGTTAAAGAAGTCTCTTTATGGCCTCAAGCAAGCCCCCAAGGCTTGGTATGCCAAGATGGACAATTTTTTGCTCTCGCTTGGCTTTGAAAGATGTAAATCTGATTCTAATGTGTATTTGCAGCATGTTGGTGACTTATTGTAGGTCACAGTGCTGTATGTTGATGAACTTTTGAGTACAGGTAGCTGCACTAAATAAATTGGATTGATTAAGTCTTCTTTGCACAGTGAATTCTCCATGTCTGACCTTGGATTATTGAAGCACTTTCTTGGATTAGAGATTGAACAATTTGAAGTAGGGATCAAGGTCAACCAAAAAAAGTATGTTGCAGACCTGTTATTGAAGTTTAAAATGACTGAATGTAAGGCAACCAAGTTCCCATTCCTTTCAAGAATAAAACTAGGTGAATTTGGTGCACCTCCATTGGTGGAGAATTCGTTGTACAAACAACTAGTTGGCAGTCTACTGTATCTTACACACTCTCGACCTGATTTGGCATATGTTGTATATGATGTTTCTAGATATATGTAGAAGCCTCATGAGATCCATTGGAAGGCCGACAAGAGGATCCTGTATTATGTGCAAGGAACCAGACGCTTCGGGGTACACTATGTTTCTGGTTCTCCACTATAACTAGTTGGATTTTTCCATGTCCCAAATTTTGCATTGGTTGACAATGGCCTAATCACATTTTCCATATTCATGAGATTTTTCCAAATTGATCATAAGGGTCAAATAATTGCCAAGGAGGAAAATTACTAGTTTCCTAGGTTGGGGGTGGAAGCTTTGGGATTTGGAATAAGGGGGACAATTAATGATGTTTTAACATTAGAATGGAATAAATATTTAATAAAGGAGCTAAATAAATAAATACATGGGAAAATCAAAGTGGCAATTGATCATGAAGACACATGGAGTATGTGGGACCCACACAAGCTAGGTTTTCTATGCCACATGGCATCCTCCTCTTGTCATTTTGAATCCATAAT
This sequence comes from Pseudotsuga menziesii, assembly GCA_001517045.1. Lineage (NCBI taxonomy): Eukaryota > Viridiplantae > Streptophyta > Pinopsida > Pinales > Pinaceae > Pseudotsuga > Pseudotsuga menziesii. The sequence goes on from LPNX010507677.1 coordinate 391,733, forward strand.
AAGCCCAAGGGTCTTGGGATGAGTTGGAAGGTCAATATACTTGGCATGAATCAATTAAGGTCAAATTGGAGTGGAAGAGTAACTCCCATGGAAGAGGAAGGGGCATTTTGGAGCCAATGAGACACTTGGACTATATTCCCTAGCTCTATGACAACAATGATGAAGATGCTATGAAACCTATGACACAATCAGATTTGAAGGTTGAAATCTGACATATATGACATGTCAGGGCTAAAAACAGCTCCAAGAGGGCGCTCAAGGGATTTAGGGCAGCTAAGATGCTTCCACGTGTGATTTGGTGGAAGTGGGAGACTAGGAATTGTTGTACAAGTGGCATTCTCTGGAATATCTTCCCAACTAGAGTTGGAATGCATCTCTTGGAAGGAATTTGGCCCATAGAGAGCTTGGAAACTTTATAAATGTCAAGAACAAAGAATGAAGGCAACTTTTGTTCACTTAAGAAATTTGCATTTGTGAATTGAGGGAGTTAGTGGATGACTAGTTTCTTACCTTAGCCAATTTCGAGGGTGAAAGGTTCCCATCCAGGTTGGTGTTTGGAGAGGCCACTCAGGTATTTCATGGAGCTTTAATGGATTCATAAGTTACAGGTGCAAGCTACATGGCAGCTCATGGACACTACAAGATCATCTTTTTCTTTCATCTATTCCAAGTTTTCTCAACATATTCTTGCTCTATGGATTGAGGCGCATTTGGTGAGATATTGATTTCTTTGGGGGAGCTTCTAATGCCTCATTATTTTATGTTCTGAAGTAAATGCTCTGTATTTCAAGTTCATAATACTCTTGGGTCGAAATACTGAAATATTTCATGTAAAAATGTTAATCAATGAAGAATTGGTGTCATTTCCCTACTATCTTGTTGTGAACCAATTTGATGTTGATGGATTTGAATGGATAAGTAAACTAGTGATGGTTTATGGATGAATGGACTGTTATTTATGTATTTAAAGTTTAGAAGACTCTCAGGTTGAAGCACCCCACAATATTTCATGTATAAATGTTAACCAATGAAGAAACAATGCCATTTTCCCACTACCTTATTGTGAACCAATATAATGTTGATAGATTCGAATGGATAAGTAAACTATTGATGGTTTATGGATGAATGGACTGTTATTGATGTATTATATGAGTTTAATTTTCAGTACATAAGCATTTGGAGTTATTTTGTTGAGTTTCATAGCATTTGGAGAAGTTTACCTATCATTTCCCCCAAGGTTGAAGCTAGTCTTTTGCATCTGATTTAAGGGAGTTATAGCAGACAATAAAAGTTGAATGGTAATGCATATGAGTTCATATTGATTTCATTTACATGTCCCCTTCTTCCATTCAGAAATTCGAGTTCGCTTGAGTCCATTTGGGGAAGCCGTTTTCAGTATTCATTGTGGGGGACTTAGAACCCCAAATTACTATCCACAACTCCGACCTCAGCCAAAATCTCAAAAAAGTTTGCAGAAGCCTTTAGAGGGTCATAAAGCTTCCCTGAACATCATATTCAAACATTAATATCATTTATATACCTTTTGTGAATATTTGGGAGCATTTGGACCAATTTGGAGACCAAGACATCAAAACTAGTCAAAGGTTGAAATTGGGGAAAAAGTGAAAAATTGGTCATTTTAATAAAATTTATAAAAGGGACATTACAAATTTACTGATTCTGATTGGGTTGGAGATCCCATTGATAGAAAGTCCACTCCAGGTTATGTCTTCATGCTTTCACATCATCCCATATGTTGGTCAGGCAAGATACAACACACCATATCGCTCTTTTCAGTTGAGGCCGAGTACAGAGGAGCAGTGAACGCAGCTACACAATATGTGTGGTTGCAAGGTATTCTTCGAGAGCTTGGATTTGCATTTGATTCACCCACTGTCATTTGGTGTGATAATCAAAGTGCAATCAATGTTTCCACTGATCTAGTGCAGGGACAAAGGACCAAACACATTAAGATACACATGCACTACATCGGAAGCTTGGTGCATGATTAGGTGATAGCCTTGCAGTATTGCCCATCTGCAAAGCAAACTGCTGACATATTCACCAAGAGATTCGCAAAGAATACATTCACCTATGTTATGGAGAGAAATTCCTATGGCTTAGGGTACCACAACAGACAGGTTAACTCCAGAAATCAATCCTTTCCTATATGCAAGAGAAACCAAACAACTAACACTAAAGGATCTCGATTCGTACCTTATTCCGGACGGTTGGTGTAGATCCCCATTGAGCTTTCCAACTTCAGCTTGAATTGATGAATTGCTTCCTCAACATTCAATAAACAAGACAAGCATACTATATATAATTGTGTTAGCTCTACTCTAGCATATATAATCAATAACATATAAGCATTTGAAATCATCCATGGATAAAATATTCATTCAAACACACATTATTGGACAGGAAAAGAGATTTCTATTGATATAATATCAAAGATTACAATGAATACAACCTCTGTCGGCATGTCTGTGAATCGAAGAAACCGAGTCCCCCACTTGGGCCTCTACCACTTCAATCCTCCATCTCTCGATAGCAAGCTCACAAGCAAAAGGTAAGCTTGGGAAGAACACAAAAGTGCTCCAAGGGACAAAGGGGACGCAGACTCAAGCATAAGTTCTGGCAACAATGGACTATAGTTCTCTTGCTCTTAATTTCTCATATGCCTTCAATGTATCCAAAGGGTTCCTTATATAGCTTATCAATGGGGTAATGAAAGGTCGAATCCGAGCGATCTCAAGGCATATGGAAGGCCAGGAGACAAGTGAGTCGGATCCACATCAAGGAAAACTCCAAAAGAATTTGGATTTTTGTACACATCCCGATGTACGCGGTTTTAGAGGTCAAACCCGCGTATATATGCGATAAAGGGTTTAAAAGTCGTGTATGGCAATTTAAGCATGTTTTTAGGGATGGTCTAGAAAACATCAAATGAACAAAAATGGTCCATGGGGTCTAAGGAGTCTGCATAGGGACAAGGAAGGCCATAAAAGTATGATTCACCATGTGTGGTAAAATTAGCTATAACAGATGCCCCCTAATGTGTGAGGCCAGAGGGTTCATACGATGGCCGAAATACGTTATAAGTCCATCCTAGAAATGAAGTGATGAAGAACCCAGTGGAAGAACCAGCCACCCAATCAACACTATACAATGATACAACTCTGCATATAACTGCGAATACATATAGCAGTCCCGGATACATAAGAGTACAATGGCCATGAATAGGCATGATACAATATGACATATGTGGTCATCGCCACGTACAATATACATAGATCAGAATCTCCATGATGAAGATATCCTTGAAGATTGAAGATATACAATGGATTAAGATCTCCATAATGGCTGGAAATATCTGACATCTACTGGAATCAAGTCACGAGAGCTGAAATCTCATGAACACTAGCACAATCAAGGAGGTAGCATATATGAGATGCCACCAATCTGGAAGGTCTTCTACACAAATCGCTACGAGTACATCTCCTACTATGTGAATAGAGGTGTCGAGGTCGAACATAGTAGTCCATTGTCTGATTACCGGTCATTGATGTATACCGTTAACAGACGCGAGATCACCCACCAATAATGAAAATGGGAATCAAGGTACTAGAGTGCAAACTAACAAGTGTGAATAAATGTGTTGAGGTCGAACATTTGAGACAATCCATCGATCAGGGGACATTGATGTATCCCCAAAGAACTGTCGATGGTGAGAGAATCTACCACTAATCACTGCAAGTCTCAAGGCACTCAAAGATGACTCTAGATTCCTATCCCATAATAAATGATCTAAAGTTGATGGGATGAAATCCGTTGGAAGGAGGGAATTAAGGCATCCCCCATCATCCAACACGAGGTACTCAGCAAAGCTGTATAATGTGGAAGGACTCGCTCATAAGGTGCACGAACCAGTAACTGCACCGGGAATGGCCGACATGCAAGGTCAAGATAACTGAGGAATGGCCGACTCAGGTTTCAACTTCCTTCGAACAAGAGCATAACGACAAATGGTGACTAAATGTAGGCAACATAGACTCGATATGCAAAACTGGGACATCTCTGCGACACAGGAGGCATCGACAGAGGCTCCATAGGGACTGGAAGCTTAACTAATCGGTGGAGATAAACTCAGATAAGCGAGTATAGCTCCTAAAGTCAAACTATTAACCCAACTAATGGATGTGATATATAGTGCTCTGTTCGAAGGTGACACGACTTGACTACTGCCAAAGATAACATCTTTTCTTGTCCGACTTTTTGGTTTTTTGATTTTTTTGGACTTTTTCAAATATTTGAAAATCTTGAAAAAGAATAAAATTGCTTTAAAGTTACAGACTAGGAGGAGACAAGTGTCAAAATGGGCAAACAAACTAGTTCCAAGCAGTGGAACATACCTATGCTCAATGCAAGGATACATGTGTAGGATAGCGACACTCGGGGGAAAGTCCCGTCTTGGTTAAACAGGGAATAAAGCTGCAAAGGATATATAAAATGGCTCTGCATGGCTAGACATGATACAACCTCGGGCTATATGGCTAATACTCAAAGTCATGGAAGCCGGCATAAGGCTCAATGAGGCAGGCAAAGCTCATGATAATGCAATTACAACTTGACATAGGGGAGTCCGGGGGAAATAGGCCAGCAAAAGATCAAGAGGAGTATGAGGCTCTTGCGAAATGTCATGGCAATACTATACAACGGACTCCCACACCCTAAAGGACAAAACTATCAGCATGGGCACCAAATGCAAATAAGGCGCTAACTAGGGTACCCATGTAAGGTCAATCTCTACCGTTCAAATCATGCCACTTCTAAAATAGCAAGAAGGTTTTGTGACAAGACAGAATGGGTTCGTACCTATGGTTATGATGAAACAGTCATAAGGTCATGCAAAATGCAAATGGTGGTGAAACCTAACCTATATGCCAGTCTAGACATGATACCTAAAATCGGCACGAATGGGTCAACCCAACAATCGAAATGACACTCAAAACGGCCTCCTACATCATATATTAGTCAAAAAACGGTCCAAAAGGATTAGAAATGGTCCAAACTATAGAAAAGGGGGTAAAAAATTTGAAAATTTTGAAAAATTTCTATAAATAGTAAAAAATTCAAAACATCATATAACATTTGAAATTTTTACCCAATTGAGCTCAGAACTTCAACAACAAATTTCGGGAGATCCAGTCGACGAAATCCACTACCATTTTTTCCAGGTAATTACCCATGCCCTGCTCTTTCATTTTCATGCAAATTTTATAATTTTCCATGGTCAAATCAGGATTCTAGGCCATTCTAAAGTGCACGCTACGGCCCACACAGAAATTGAGGGTTTTTTCCACGTATAGGCCTGGATATACGCAGAAAATGCCCTCAAAGTCGCGTACATACGAGGCTGTTTAGTAAATAGTCACGTATGAGGTCGCGTTCAAGGTTTTCTAAGTGTTCTAATGACTCAAACTTGAATTTAATATGCGGGATGGTTCTAGAATGGAGAGAACGTGAGCATGGGGATGTAGAAGAAGTAGTTCATGGTGATCGAATGACACAACAAGCTCGTCGTGCATGTGGGCTCTACAAGTTTTGGTGTCTCAAGGGCCAAACCAAGACTGCTGCAGATGCTAGTAGACTACTGGGATCCAGACTCAGAGTCTTTCCAGATTGATGGGATGTCCCTCACCATAGAAGTGGAGGACATATACTTTATTACTGGACTTTCCCGATGAGGGGAAGTGGTGAACTTACGGTCTCGCGGGCCTGGAGGTGGCCTCACCATCGATGAGTACATAGCCATGTATTGTTATCCAAACACGGAGAAGGTCAGGAGTCAGATCCCAACTAACTCCATACAGGTGCTAGGCCTAAAAGCCATACTACTGACACTGGGCAGGATAGTAGGGCTAGCTTCACTCCACCAGGCCTCGCAGCCTCTGATGTTCTATGCAGTGGAGTGCATGAGACCCACTGTGTATGATTGGAGCACTGCACTACTGGGCAACATGAAACACCATCTCAGTGAGTGCAAGATGGGTAGAGTACGAAAATTTGGTTTCAATAACATACTGAGCACGTTTTTCTTCGAGCGTGTTCTAGGATTGAGCCCTAGAGTTGATGTTCCTTTTCACGGGGTTCGAGATCCGGCCCAACGACATTGGGCAGATGCGATGCGCAGACTGGGTGGATGTAGGGTATCCAACCCCTATCTAACTGATTTCTTTCCATGGTGGCGACGACAGATAGTTGCCATCGATGATTACCCCTATGCAGGGATAGATTTTTGGGGAGACCTCGACATGCCATTACCACCGAGATCGACATACGGTGACATTGGTAACGAATCCCAACCCTCTTTTTAATATTTTTTGAGTTAATTAATTTTTTGTGTTTTTTGATATATGGAATAAAAAAGACATGTTTTTGCGTGACAACACACAGTGACATCCTATCATGTGTATGTAGATGTAGGACCATGGCGGCCTGAAGGCTTCCCTCGTCATAGACGAAGGGGAAGAGGAGATGACATTACTGGTGTGGATGCAGAGCGGACGCTCCAAAGCATTCATACCAACTTCGTGAGCCTGACACACAGGGTACCCATGGTGCAGGTCGAGGACCTACCTGAGGCCATGCAGTGTCAGGTGGTGGGTGTGCCACGAGCATGGGTGCGGTTATTCAGACGGCTGGCTAGATCCGTGGTGACATTCCACGATCAGAACCCCCCTCCTCCTCCCTAGGCTTAGATACCTGGGAGCGATACATTTTGTACTACCGTGTATTTATATTTTGGTGGCTCGAGAGCCCCATTTTTGTATTATGACACTATGTATTATCACATTTTGGATGTTTTAATGAAAAAATTCTATGATGATCGGTTTATTTATTTACATGTGTAAAAATTTATGTTTCTGATGAGCTTACTGTCTATGAAACAAATGCCAATCTAACACGTAGTTAACATATGAGTCAGCAACTTGATTATTAATTCTTGGAACATGTATGTATGTTATGTTTTCAAATTGCCATTCTAACAATCTCACACGTAAGAATCTCCGTAATAATGTTGAATCTCTAACATGATACAAGCCATTAAGCTGTGACACTACTAACTCTGAATCAAGACGTACCTCAAGAGAGAGAACACCATGTGAAATGGCATCTCGTAGAAGCTCGATAATGGCACTATATTCAACAACATTGTTTGAAGAGGGCCATAAACATACGCCTCTTGAAGACAATACCTGACCCGTAGGAGTATAAATCACCCAAGCAACAGAGGTTGAGTGTTGAGTGTGACGGCTTGCACCATCCGCGAATCCTATATAGATGGAATACTCCCTTGACATCTGCCATAAGAAATGAAAGCTAATCAACAAACCCGATCACCATAAGAAAGACCTAACTATGCAAAATGTTGTACAATAATATACAATAACCAATTGACCTCCCTGGCTGAAAATCATGCATAGTACTTTTTAAGATAGAGCCCATTTCTAGGCTCCGCTAAGGCCGTCCCATCGTAATCTACTAGCTCATAAGCGCCATTCTCTAACACACGTTTAACCACATAAAGACCATGCCACATGGGGTTGAATTTGCCTGCCCCCAAGGGATCTTTAGCTTGATCCCACAAAAGGACCAAATCTCCTTCACTAAACCTCCTTGGACGGATAGATTTATCGTACTAGACCTTAACGCGACGCTTATTCACTTCTAAAGCCACTAAAGCATCTCGACGCTGCTCTAAATGGACCAAATGTTCCTCCAATGGAGAAGTGTCTGGTAAGAGCTCTATGGCTAGCTTCAAAGAAGGGATCTCGCACTCAACCGACAATACAGACTTCACTCCATGTACAAGCCGATATGGAGAAAAATTGGTGGTAGTCTTAACTGTGGTCCTATAAGCCCACAAAGCAGGATATAACATAATATGCCAATTGGTCTTGCTTTGAGCGACGGTTCGTTGGAGAATAGACTTGAGTGATTTGTTCACTGCTTCAACTTGTCCATTCGCTTAAGGATAATAAGAAGAAGAATGCTCCTGCCTATACCCTAACTTCGAGGCCAACTCTTCCATCATACAATCCTGAAAGTGCCTACCATGGTCAGTGACAAGCTCTTTTGGAATACCGAACTGAGTAATAATCTGGTTGAATATGAAGTGTGTGGCTGTCTCACCGTCAGATTTAACTGTAGGCATAGCCTCAGCCCATTTCGTGAAGTAGTCGACAGCCACGATAATATGATGATGCCCCCTAGCTGAAGCTGGGTTGCAATCCATGAAATCAATCCCCCACTTAGTGAAAGGACCGGCGGTGATAATGGGATGTAACGGGGTAGGACGCGAACGCATATTACGTGCGAACACCTGGCAAGGGTGGCACTTCTTGACCGCATTAACACAATCTTTGAAGATCAACGGCCAGAAATAACCCGCTCTCAAGATTTTTTGGGCTGTAGAAAGCCAGATAAATGACCACCACACGCCCCTCTATGGCAATCATTCAACACAAGCTCAACCTCCTCATGAGTTAAACAATGACATAAAATGGAATCTATCCCACGGCGGTACAATGTGTTAATCCACTATAGGTAATTCTTCGAAACGTGACGTAATCGTCGTCGCTCATCCCGTGAAAGGTGAGTAGGTACCTTCAATGTTTGCAAATACATGATAATGTCCCCATACCACGGATCCAAAGTTGAGATCAAGAAGATGTGCTCATCGACAAACGTATCTTCACAAGTTTCCTCCTCCTCCTCGCTTGGGAAATTAGATATAAGCTCTGCAAAAATCAACGATTTTTTCGATTTTGCCGAGACAAACTCGAGATCGAATTCTTGCAGGATGACAATCCACTTATTATACTTCCCCCCTATCATCCTTCTAGTGAGGACGAACTGAAATAGGTTGACATGGGCAACCACTAAGGTCTGGCGAAGGAGAATATAGTGTCTCAATCTTTGAACCGCATGAACGATAGCTAGGGCAAGCTTCTCCACATGGGAATAATGGATCTCCGTATCTATAAGGTTCCGGCTTAGATAATATATGACATGCTCTTGGAGCTCCTCATCCTCTTGAACCAAAACCATACCAATCGTCTCCATAGACGCGACCACATAAAGTAGAAAGCCACGGCTATAGTTGGGTGGACTAATCACTGGGGCCGATGCTAGGGCTCGCTTAAGCGCATCAAAGGACTCCTGGGCTCTCTCATCCCAGCAAAAGGTAGTGTCCTTCTTCAAAAGACGCATAAAGCCTCTAGTCAAATTGGCAAAATTCACGACGAATCTCTGTAAGAAATTTGCTATGCCTTGCAAACATTGAAGATGTCTAATGTTTTTCGGGGGAGACAATTGAAGTATTGCCTCAACCTTTAAAGGGTCGACTCTTATACCCTCCTTGGAGACAATGAACCCTAATAAGCGACCAGTCTTCACACAAAAGATGCACTTGTGAGGATTTAACCTTACCAAATAATGGCGGCACCTTTCGAACACTAATCTCAAATGGTAAGAATGACACATTCTCATGTGAGAATGAGTAGCAAGGTCATCCAAAAAGACTTTAATAATTGATTTGAGATCATGGAAGGTCAAGGTCATAGCCCACTGAAAAGTGGCTTCGACGTTTTTAAGGCCGAAGGGCATCTTCTGATATGCAAAGGAATCCCAAGGACAAATGAAAGCAGTCTTATGTTGGTCCTCGGGTTTAATCTGTATCTGATTGTATCCGAAAAAGTCGTCCATAAAAGAAAATACCTCGCTTCCCGCACACTCATCCAAAATCTGATCGATAAATGGTGTGGGAAAATTATCTTTAGGACAGGCACGATTCAAGTCATGGAAATCAGTGCATATGCGGATCGTTCCTTGCTTCTTATCAACCGAAATGGGGTTTGAAACCCACTTTGTCAAGGGAACGGGATAGATAAAACTAACATTCAACAGTTTTTCTATCTCAACCTTAATCGCGGGTGCTTTCCTAGTATTCACCGTACGCAAGTGTTGTCGAACAGGCTTAGCATTAGGATAAGTTTTAATCTCATGCTCAACAATGCGAGGGTCGATACCTGGCATTTCCTCATATGACCAAGCAAATACATCATGAAATTCTTTGAACAGCTCGGTATACTCTTGAATCTCATCATGGGATCATTCTGCCACAATATAGACATTCTCAACCTTGCCAGGATCACGAGAGATATTGATAGGAATGGTAGGAGATATGTTTGCCATATTTCCATCAGCCATTGGACCAGGAGAGCTTAACGGAACGATGGAACTACCAATTCTCTCACTAAGAATCTCTCTATAGTCTTCACACTCCAAACAGTCAAGCTCGGGAAGAAAATAAGATCTATGATGCAACTCTTCCCAAGGTGGCTCAACCCCAGACATAGCCTCAATAATAGCCTCATCTGAAGGAAAAACACTATCAAGGAAGTCATGTGTGTGAGAAGACTACACTGCCCATGTAGGCAGTACATAAGGCTCCTCCTCCTCTGTCCGCGAAGAGGAAGAACTAGGCTCTGCAATAGATCCAAGATTAGCTTGATATGCTATCATAGTTGCAGGCAACGTCATCTCTGTTTCGATGAGCTCACATGAAGGATTCGGTGTAGGAAGAATCCAAGGATCCTCCATATGGTTTGTGCGAAAAGACACCGATCTTACAGACGACGAAGCCTCACCGGAACTAGATCCTATCATAAGGACGGGTGCAGAACAACTAAAGCTTCCCATGAGGGATGGATACATGCCAACACCCACACTCCTAATTGCCGGCTGAGAGTGCTGGACAATCGGGATAGAAGTTCCCAAAGATTCAGTAACAGGCGGATTCTTGAATGACGTTTGATCAATCGTAACTATCTTCCCATTAAATGGAAAGCATACCACTCGAAATAGAGAAGAAGCTACGGCTTGCATATTGTACATCCAATTCCTTCCCAGCAAAAAAATGTAGTAAAGGGGCACATCAACCACCTCGACCTCTATCGCAATGGTCTTCCCTCCCAAACGGACTTTAAAAGAAGGAAGAATGTCGTGCGGTCGAAACGATCTACCATCAAAAGCAGTCAACATGGTAGCGGATTTAGACAACTTGAGGGAACCCAAACCCTTCCAACATGCCAAAGACATTACGGAAGCAGCAACGCCTTCGTTAATCATAGTGCGTTTGATGGTCATGTTAAGACATTCTACTTGAATCAAGAGAGACACATAGTAAGGCAAGCGAGGCTGAAGTCCCACAGTTTCAAATTTGAAGACAAAGGAAGAATTATCATCATGAACACCAAGAGAAGAAAGCAAAGCTTTCCTTTGCGAAGGACAATTCTGAAGTACTTCGAGTGCAGACATTGCACAAGGAGTGTGGCCCAAATCCTGGACAACAGAATAGTTCTAGGCGGCTCGGGCATTAGGATTGTGCCCCAAACGCGTAAGGACTCCCTTAGGAATGCGAGGAGCAACTTCAGGTTTATCCACAGGTTTTTCAATACGCAAAGGGCTCTCGGGTGGAGCAGGTTCCTTTCCAAGGTCTGGTTGTGATGAACCATAGTCCTTCGCATGAGTCACAACCTTAGCAGCACACACCATATTGATGCAACCATGGCCACTGCAAGCCTCCGCCGGATCTTGATCCTCACCAGACTGATCATGGGTCCTCGAGTTCATGTTTTGATTATCAGGCAAAGGGTTGGTTAGCATAGCTGGGCCCTGTGCTATGATTGTCGCTATGAATGTCGAGGCTTTTTCTATCCAAGGGCACAAGTGAGTGAGGTGATCATCCTTACATAAGTTGCAAGGAAAATTAACCTTACGTTTAGGTTGCTTGTCCCCCCCAGCATTTCGGGCGTTCTTATCATTAGAGTTGGCATTTTCATTCCTATTCCCACCCTTACGATTATTTTTACCCTTCTTTTTATTCCTTCCGGGTTGCTGGTTACCCTTCTGGTCCGATGATTGTACCGTAAGCACACTCGCCATTTGGGTGGGTTGAGACGAAGCCAAGGCTTGTCCCGAGGTAGATTGGTTGATAGATAATTGACTGACCTTTTTCACAACCGAATCCACAAGTTTGGTACTCATACAACCAACAATGCCATCAGCATGTGGTCCAGGTTTGACCTTAGGGTCGAAACTAGAATGCGGAGCATTAGGAATGATCTCATATAACAAACCGGATTGAGCATAAATCAAGTCCGATTCATGTGCCCTAAAAATGGCTTGTTCCTCGTTTTGAACTCCAGATGTAGAAACATCCTTCGCTATATAAGGTAGTAACGATTTAAGGAACCACTCGAGGAGAAACTCCGGCTGTATGAAGGCTTTAATCAATCTCTTCCGTCTACGCCACTCTTGGATATGGTCCAAGATATGTGTGGCTTTATCTTGTCGGAATGTCGACAAGAGTTCAGTACCAACGTTGTAACGCACTGGTAGCTGGAAGTGGTTGAGAAAAGTCATAGCTAGGTCATCGAACAAAGCGAATGCCGCCCTAGGTAGCTCTATGTACCATTTTGCGGCAGGCCCGGTGAGGGTGTGTTGAAATAGCCTTCAATGGATCGAATCTTCATGTAAGGAATTAGAAGAGCACCATAGGTGAAATGTAGTAACATGTTCACTCGGATCTTCTCCTGGTTTGCACTCGAACTTGGGAATGTCCAAGGGAAGCTTATTAGGGACAGCCGGCCAAGCCAGGTCATAAGATACTAGATCGTTCGTTAGTCTCGACAAGTCAAGAAAATTTAACGTTGCGAGGAAAGGGAGCCTAGATTAAGCAGGTCTAAGAGGTGCTCCCTGATAATTTTGATTCACATAGGACTGATGACCGTAACCACCATGGCCATGGCCATAGTAGCTTCCTCCCGTTTGACCCGTATAGGGTGGCATGGAAGCACCATAATGTGGTGTACCTTGACTATGTGGAGCTACAAAGCCATAATTCGGAGAGTAAGCGGGTTGTTGATACCCGTACCCATAAGGTGAATAAGTTTGTGCATACTGCGGTCTATAATAAGGTCCATAAGACATCCCATGAGATGTCCCATGAGACACTTCATAAGTAGGAATATACGCTCCAGAAGTAATAACATGGCCTCCAGAAGTAGGGATACGACCTCCCGACACAACAGGAGGTACTTGGGTGTGAGACACAACTGGGCGAGTAGCAGCAGTACAGACATGACTCGTAGCAACGTTCCGGCCCGAAGGACCACATGAATGAGGGGGAGGAAAAGCATTCGAAGAATAAGGAATAGAGGATGAAGGGACATGCCAAATTATGTACATGGTATTCCCAACAGTCACTCGTGTTGGTTCTGGTATTCGAATAGGATTACTAACACCAGGTCTAGGACGGACGTGAGATGTGGCCTCCACCATCGGGATGGAGGGTGTAATTTGACTCGTGCTCCCAAATCTCTTCACATGGAAAGAAATGGGAATGCCCCTAGGCATAGTGTTAGGATCAAATTTCGTTTCAGCAAAAAATGTCGTATCATGTATAGGGTTACCAAACATGCCATAACTAACATAACTAGTGCTTGCAGGTTCATGGTGAGTCTCGTCGCCCGACATCCCATACCGGTGACCTCTGAATGAGGGATCATAGCTAGAGTGAGTATGTCTTTCATGTGAAGGATCAAACTCAGAATGTGCAACCGCATCAGGTGAAGGATCAAATGTAGGAGTAAACTCTATGTCGTCCACGTGAAGTGGAGAAGACAGCTCAGGAATACCATCTTCATGATCTCCCATCGTGTGTGAATCAATGTGGGTATGAGTCCGCTTGGACCGTCTGCTTCTCTCTCCCAAAGGAGGAAGAGATGTAGAAGGCGGAAGTCCTGCTAAATGACGAGAACGACGAAGAGCTGCACCCGTATCCACAACGACTCAAAAAATGAAAAAGACTCTCTAAATTATGCAAACCCTAGGCAAGCTAACGTGCAAAGAGCATACACCAATAAAATCTAAAGCCAACCACAAGCAAACAAGGGCAGGATATGTGAGCTCCTGAATGAAGCATGTATGTCTTGCCTAGGAGAGGCTTGAGACTCCCATACACAACAAGCGGAAGTTCGTAACCAATTATTGTGGCCCTCAACTTCAACGCGTAAAACGACTGTGCTGTCCGACCCCAACCTGGCCGGGACACCCACAAAATAACCCCTGCAAAGTACCCCCTCGATAACCTAGGTAAGGCAACTAAGGTCACCTCAATATAATCAATTCTTAGGCGGACAGTCATAAGCGGGATTGACCGTATGGGTAGGGTAGCAAGGCTCGAAACTCTCGAAAGAGCCCTTAGATACGAATACAATCCTGGAAATATCTCCGGTGCTACTCAGTTATGACTAGAGGTCATCCCAATCAATAACCGCTCACACTGCCTCGTGCTTAACTCCCTTTTGAGAAGAGGATCATGAGAAACACTAATTATACCAAGGAATTTCACACTCTCACCTGGATAGACACATACATGTTGTTGTTTAGTGGTATTGGAGAATTTACTCACAATGAACTATTCCAAGACCCTAAAACCTAATCTTGTTGGTGTACCCTATCAAAGAAAATAGTGTAATCCATTTTAATTAAGTGTTGATTTTATTTGGCTTTATTACTCAAAAGAGGTAGATGGCCGTGCAACCAATGGTGTTATGACGCAACATGAAGTAAAATGCACACCTAACAATCAATGCAAATGCATTGTGTCGAATGAAAAACAGGGCATGCTACTACGTGAAATGCAAAAAATTTCTTCAAATGACAAATGCAATCATTCCTATATGAAGTTTTGACTAATACTCTAAGGAAATCTAGTGCAAGTACCATGCGAAATGCAAAGTGCAATGCATAATGATGCAAAAAAGCAAATATTTTGGATTTTTGAATAAAAATGAGATACTAAAGCAAAAGAGTGATTCTACTATCCCCAGACTCAGCAAGCACCATCAAACAACACTCACACAAAGTACTAAGGTAAAAGAAATCTAATGCACTAATCCCAAAACAAAAAATCGAAAATGCAACGACAAGAACATTCTTAAAAAAAAAAATTACCCTAAAAAAAAGTGTCTCTAGTCAGAAACAGAGGTGTATACAGACTCTAGCAGTATCAAAGGAGACTTAGCAATCATCAAAATTCACCCAGAAATAATCAATCTTCCTCTAGAAGGCAAAACTAAGGGCGCACGCAACTGTTTGCAGTAAACTCGCGTATGTACGCAGATATAGGAGTCAAAGCCGCGTGTATACGCGACTGTGAGTAAAAAAACTCGCGTACAGGAAGAGAAATGTATAAAAATAAAGGCAAACAGATGAACTGGGACAAAATTCACACCAATTCAGACACTACCAGGAAAACATGCCCCCATACCCAACACAGAAACAGAGAAATAAGAGCAATTCAAGAACATTGAATGTCGATAAAAACCCCCAAAGGACAACTACTAGGAACTCCCTAGCAGAGTCGCCAATTCTGTTACGGAGAGAAATTCCTATGGCTTGGGGTACCACAACAGATAGCTTAACTCCAAAAATCAATCCTTTCCTATATGCAAGAGAAACCAAACAACTAGCACTAAAGGATCTCGATTCGTACCTTATTCTAGACGGTTGGTGTAGATCACCGTTGAGCTTTCCAACTTCAGTTTGAATTGATGAATTACTTCCTCAACATTCAATAAACAAGACAAACATACTATATATATTTGTGTTAGCTCTACTCTAGCATATATAATCAATAACATATAAGCATTTGAAATCATCCATGGATAAAATATTCATTCAAACACACATTATTGGACAGGAAAATATATTTATATTGATATAAAATCAGAGATCACAATGAATACAACCTCTGTTGGCACGTTTGCGAATCGGAGAAACCGAGTCCCCCACTTGGGCCTCCACCACTTCAATCCTCCATCTCTCGATAGCAATCTCACAATCAAAAGGTAATCTTGGGAAGAACACAAAAGTGCTCCAAGGGACAAAGGGGATGCAGACTCAAGCACAAGTTCTGGCAACAATGGACTATAGTTCTCTTGCTCTTAATTTCTCATATGCCTTCAATGTATCCAAAGGGTTCCTTATATAGCTCGTCAATGGGGTAATGAAAGGTCGAATCCGAGCGATCTCAAGGCATATGGAAGGCCAGGAGACAAGTGAGTCAGATCCACGTCAAGGAAAACTCCAAAAGAATTTGGATTTTTGCACACATCCCGATGTACGCTGTTTTAGAGGTCAAACCTGCGTATATACGCGATAAAGGGTTTAAAAGTCGTGTATGGCAATTTAAGCATGTTTTTAGGGATGGTCTAGGAAACATCAAAGGAACAAAAATGGTCCATGGGGTCTAAGGAGTCTACATAGGGACAGGGAAGGCCATAAAAGCGTGATTCACCATGTGTGGTAAAATCAGCTATAACAACCTATTTGAGATCCCTTCTTGGAGTGGGTGACACATGGTGATGGTTGATATTCACTTTTCCGATTTTTGCTCCATGTCCATTGTTGAGGGGAGGTTTTGTTCCCATGTGGTTTTCCTGATTACCTTGGTTTTTATGGACAAATACAATTTATGTTGTATGAGGTGACTTGAGCCTTAGTTGCCAAGGCCTTAATAATATTTTGGTATAAGATGTACTAATTTAGGCTTAAGGGGGGGTGTTAGAGCAATAATCCACCTTAGTACCATGATGATACACCTAGGACACACTTCATTAGCTTTTATGCTATATTCCATGGTCTAGACTTAGGCTAATTGATCATTTACTGATAGTTGAAGTGCTCCACTTTGATCATTCGGACAGTTGAGGTGCTCCCGGTTGATCATTCTAACAACATAGGCGCCCTTATTGATGACATGTCTATCTTGGTGCGCTCCTCCATCCCCATATTCAGGGATATGTTTGAGCTTAGGCGTTAGTGCATGTTTGTGGTGGTTTTTGATCTTCCTTGAGCATTTATTGCCTCCTAGAGCCACTCCCACTCACCCATGTGCTCACCCACACTTAGCACGCATTCATTTATGATCCAGCATGCCTCACCCATGTCCACACTTGCATTTGTGACCGTTTGGGACGATTAGGAAGCTGATTGGTCCACTTAGGGAGTTTGAGGGTCAAATCATGGTATGCCACTTGTATGCATCTAGATGGCCTCCAAGGCCTCACGATTT
The DNA here is from genome assembly GCA_001517045.1 of Pseudotsuga menziesii. Classification (NCBI taxonomy): domain Eukaryota; kingdom Viridiplantae; phylum Streptophyta; class Pinopsida; order Pinales; family Pinaceae; genus Pseudotsuga; species Pseudotsuga menziesii. The sequence goes on from LPNX010507677.1 coordinate 408,945, forward strand.
CTCCCTATTGTAATATAAACATGTTCTAGACATATTTACATGCTGGACAGTCCTAATAATATTAGTTATTGACTACATTTATGTATATTATTTTCACTCTTTTTGTTGTTTTGTGCATAATTTGTTTGTAATATCGAATTGTGAGAATCTCCGTGTCTTCTAGATCCTACTGTGAATCAATTCTCACATGATATCAGGGCTGAGGTCTCAGGTTCAACTCCCTAAGCTACGCCAGAGGGGGGGGGGGTGTTGGAGTATTGGTACAACCGCATGGTATAACCGCCGCACCTTTGAGAATATAAAAATGTGGACTAACCACCATTCCTGATGATAGGGCCTTGTGCTTGGTTTCAAATGTTCATCAACACCTGCAGGTTTTGGTGTAACGACAAACCTTGCAAGATTTATTATTGTTGTAATAAAATTTAATAGAATAGAATTGAATCTATTAATATTGGTTTGTTATTTTTTCTTTGAAGGTGACACAACTTATCATAATTTAGTTGTTAATTAATAACAAAGATACTTATTATTGGATACTATTCGTAATGTGGATTGATCCATCATTGCTATTCAAAGAAAACTATGCTACCTAAAATAACTTGTTGGTAGTTAGTAAGGGGGTGGACTTTCACTCATGCCACATATCTTTGGTTCTTGGGCTATTAAATTGTTTCATTATTTCCAAGGAAGACAAGCTTTTAGCTGCTTAAAAACAAATTTAGATCTTACTCCAGGACCAAAAAGCGATTTCAACTTAGATAATATCCACAAGAAAGCCAATGTCCCTTATGATCATCATTGAAGCTACCTCCAATGAGATCATATACTTTCTAATAACAACTAACCTTAATCTCATACACAAAACACGTGACTATCTCCAATAGCTATATAACCTTTCTGTGGATGGGAGCTAAATGTGAACCTAACACATGGGCAAAGCTCTTATCCCTATGGGGTTTACTTTGGTTTGTGAGAAGGTTATAGGTTACTCGTATTCAAATTGTGGGGGATTCAAAACTTGTTATCGACTGGGCGAAAGGGTGTTCTTCTATTCATTCTTTAGCCTTGGATCATTGGATGAGGAGGGTCAAATGCCTAATTACAAAGTTCTCTTGTATATGCTTCAGACATATATAGAGGGAATTTAATAATGAAGTTGTTCGTCTCTCTAAGTTAGTTATTGGGGACATGGAGGGGCATCTTTTTTTTTTGAAGATATCAGAGATGGGGTGCTGCATGAATATGGATCTTTGAAATTTTTTTGAACATGTTTGAGCATGTCTTGGCTCTTACCATTTTAGTTTTTCTTGTAGTCATGTTAGCCTGGAACTGACTTTATGTTGGTTGAATTGATAGACTCATTTATAGTTTTATGTTTGATGGTGTAATTTGGACTATACACTAAACAATTTTTTGGAAGTTATGTAGCAGAAGGTATATGATGAATATTGTATTAAAGGGATGTCGAGTTTTTAGTTTTGCCTCTAGCCTTCCAGTTTTTTGTAGTGATATAAGCAACTTTGATTCTATAAACTAACAAGTTGTATTTTTTTTGGTATGGATAAAAAAAAACCTTTTACCCAAATAATCAATAATATAAATAAATAAAATAATATTTTTTTTATCAACGTTAACTCAAATTTATTTTATTTTACACTTTACTATACTATTATTATTTTTTTAAATAAATAAAATATTCAATTTACGAGAATATAAACAATAATTTTAAAAAATGAAAAGGATTATCTCGACTTTATTTTCTAGCACTTACCCAATAGAAAACACTTATGTAATAAATTTAGTTGTCACGAAGAATAATAGTGACCCTTCTCACCGAATTTCAATTCTATTTCTAAACATATATTACTAGTTTTGTTGATACCTGAATTCTCCTCAAGAAAAGCTAATCTAGTGTCAGCTTTCTTCATTGGATTAACTTTATAAAACAACATATATAGCAGATTATGTCATAAAGTTCCAAAACAGATATTTACAAGAAGGTGCCTCTTTCAAAGAGGGCCACAGGGGTCTTGGCCGTGCAATCAATTGCGTGTCCTAAAGTCAATCGGTGACGTTCAACTGTCATACCTGTATTCAAGGGTCCTCGTAAGTATATTTGTGATCGACCTAAAGTCTGATTAATCTGTCTACCTCTTTTTGTTTCTGGGCTCTGCTAGGGCTGAGCAAAGAGAGGTAGAAGGAGATCGGAAAAGCGAGAGAAAAATGGTGATGTGGGTGTTCGGGTATGGATCTTTAATGTGGAAGCCCGGCTTCCATTTTGATGACAAGCTAGTGGGCTTCATCAAGGGCTATCGACGCGTTTTTCAGCTAGGTATGTACGCATTCCATCTCTCACCTTCTCAGATTGTTGCATTTTTGTATTTGTCTTTCTTTCTGTACTCAAAATGTTTGGCATGTGAGAAGGAATTCTTGGTGTTTTTTGTTTTGGCATCTTTAGAATACGGATGCTTCCACCGACTCTCTGGCAAATGTCAGACATGATGAGTGACGAAGGTTTGCCCATCAGCTCAAGTCGGATTTAAACCAAACGATGAAATTTCTACTCACTAGCACAGACGCGTATAAGCCCCGGTCGTACCCTGAGGTTGCAAATCTTGTGGTTGTATACCTAAAGTTCCTATATTTGATAGTGCAAATCTCGTGGTTGCATATCTAAAGTTCCAAATTTGATAGTGCAAATCTCGTGGTTGCATATCTAAAGTTCCAATTTGATATGTCGGCTGTTTGTGTGAACGTGAGAAATGCATATTTAGCCATACCCCTCAGAGATGCATATCAAACCTGGATTTTAATGGGTATGTGTAAATTGTTTAATGTGGGTTAGTTTAGTTTGTTGTAAGTAATATTGTCTTTTGTAAGCAATGTTATTGGATATTTGATTAGTTTTGTATCCACAAATGCTTTGTTCAAATCATTAGTTTACACTAACATGTTTACAAGATACTATCCTAATTTAAATATCCTTTTTAATCTTTTGGTTGAAGAAAAGATCATATTCGATACTCTCAATATAAGTATCATCCACCATACCTACCCTTAAATAGTAATTGAGGCATCATTCCCATCCCCACCCTAAAACCCCTAAAATGAGCCTTATCCTACCCTAAAATGAGAAAAGTCAGTGGATCATCCCCATCCCCACCCTAAAACGAGATTCCCTCCTTCAAACATGAAAAGTCAATCGATCTCTTCCACCCCCATCATCAAAAACACAAACCCACCTTAAAACGAGATTTCCAAACACACGAAAGTGACTTACATCTGGTTTAATTTTACTCCATGCTTCATCCGGTGTTATACCTTGTAAAACTTTAGTGGGTGTGCGATTAACTATGTAATTTGCACAATTTATGGCCTTAGCCCAATATTGAAGACTTAGTCCCTTAGATTGGATCATACAATTAACCATTTCTTTTAAAGTGCGGTTCTTTCGTTCAGCTACACCATTTTGTTATGGTGTATATGGAACAGTGTGCTATTGTTGGATTCCTTGTTCAGTGTAAAAAGTAGTGAACTTGTTGCTAACATATTCTCCTCCATTGTCAGATCTTAACTTAATAATTTGATGATTAGATTGTTTTTCAACAAGGGCCTTGTAGGCCAAGAACATGTTAAATACTTTGCTCTTAAGTTTTATGAAGTAAACCCAAGTGCATTTGGAGTAGTCATCAATGAAAGTTAAGAAATATTTGAATCCAGAAAAGGAAGCAGATGGAAGAGGGCCACACAAGTCACTATGTACAAGCTCCAAGGGAACCGAGGCGTGCCAAGAGGCACGTTTGTCAAAATTGTCCCGATAATGTTTTTTGAGTACACAACCGGAACAAACACCATCCTTGCAAGATACCAGCGGAAGACCAGTCACCATATTGTCTTTACATAGTTGTTACAATGAGCGATAATTTAAGTGACCAAATCGCTCATGTCAAAGTTTGCTCAAGTTATCACTATGAGCAACAAGAACTGAAGGAAAATGCGATGACCCAAAGTTGTTAAATTTGTACAACCTGGTAATATCATCAACAGTTCCAGTAGCAAGGATATTTTGAGAATTTTTAAAATCCTTGATTACAACTTGGTGAGGTGTAAACAACACAGTTTTACCTTCACTTGAATGAGTAATTTGATAGATTGATAACAAATTGCTGGAAATTTTTGGAACACATAGTACATTACTGAAATGACCATTTTCTACTGGAACTGTTCCAGATCCTACAACACTTAGAGATCTATTATCACCAACAAATATTTGTTTGGTGTTACATTCATGCATAGTAGAAAAGATAGCTTTATCATTAGCCATGTGATAAGATGCTCCAGAATCAATGAGCCATTCAATTGAAGTAGAAGAAGAAGATGCAGTATAAGAGTAACCAGAAGCACAAAGTGCATGTCCATGAGAGGTAAATTCTGAAGACGAATTTAGGCTGATGTGGTGTTTTTTTATTGTTGCTTCCAAGGCTGCCATCTTCTTAAAACACTTAGATTCATCATGATTATCTTTCCCACAAAAATTGCAATGACGCTTAGTCTTCTTTCCTTTTTGCTTGGATCCTTTGTCATTTTTTAAAGAAGGAGCTGACTGAGAGGGTTTGGGACCCTTGTTGTTTTGCTTATTATTGTGAAAATTCTGTTTCTTGGGAGGCTTGGACTTTTCTTTCTGTTGGGACAATAAGGCTTTCCCAGATGTATCTGCATTGTTAATTATTCCAAGATGAATGAGCTTATCTTGCTCTCTAATTAAGGAATCACAAAAAAATTCAAGGCTAGGCTCTTGATAGCTAGCTGTAGTCAAGGATTCTTTCATGGAGTAGAATGTAGATACAAAAACAGAATATGCAGGTCCAAGTTTTGAAAGAATATGATAAATACATTGTTTGTCTTCTTTCTTAATCTTACATTCTGCACATAATAGTCTAAGAGTTTTATACTTAGCTAAATAGTCTTGAATGCATGAAAAATCATTTGGATTCAAGGAAAGCAACTCATTCTCAAGTTGATGACCCCGAATTTCTTTGTGTTTACCAAACACAGATTCCAACTTTTTCCAAGCGAGATTAGGTTCATCAATTCCAGATATGTGGAATCGCAAATCAGTAGAGATTGACATCCCAATCAATCCACGAGCTTCATCATATCTATTTGCCCATTTAATTTTCTTATCATCATCAGTGGGTTCTGTTTTTTTTCCTGAGGTTATCCTGAAAAGTCCCCTACTTCGCAGAACATTCTCCATACATGATTTCCATGAGAAATAGTTAAAACTTGTAAGTATAATATCACAAGGGGCGGCCATACTATAAAATAATGGCTGAAAGAACAAAAAGTAACTATCTGGATGCAAAGAGCTCGAAAAAATATGAGGTTTTAAAAAAAACGGCACTTAAAACGGATTCTGGATGATGAAGTTATGCTTCATCAAAGAAAAAGTTGAAGATGTCTCAAATAGTGACGTGGCAGATATTAACTTGACTAACTAAAAAAAAGAAGCCCCCTCTTCCCAAGATCAACCTTTGACAATCACTTTTACAATAAAGTTGCTTTGAAGTGAATCACTTTTGTAGAATATGTGATGTTCAC
>LPNX010507691.1:0-11067 GCA_001517045.1 Pseudotsuga menziesii
ATCCACAGCCCGTTCCATGAAATTACAATGGGTAAACCATTGCACATTTATAAGCTCGAAGGAAATAATACCCATTTTGGAAAGGACTAATAACCTACCTCCAGCGATAACGTAGGGTTTAGGACCCATTACCTAACTATTAGTCTTCAATCAAGGAGGCGTTCGTTTGGAAGCACAAATTACGGAGGCGTTATGAAACTTCCCTGGAACATAGTAAAGAAAAATGGGAAAACGTTATGAAACTTCCCTGGCACATAGTAAATGAAATTAAAGAAAAAGGGGGAAACGCTCATGGGTTGGGCACATGCCTAAATCACTGACAAAACGAGAAATCTGCCACCCACTAAGGATGACAGATCTAATAACCAAGAATATGGGAATTATACCCGGACGTTGTTTTCTTCTACTCCGGGGGGGACGGAGGGGACCCGCGTGCTCTGCTTGTGCGTTTATTATTATTATTTTCTTCCTTATGCCTCGGCTGATAGCGGACTGATATTTTAGAGAGGCGAGGATATGATAAAAGGGGGAAAAAGAAAGAAAGAAAGGGATATACCGCCACCGGATGGAGGAGAAGGAGAGGGGACGCTTTGCAAAGGAAGGGAGCTCCTCGGGGAAATTGAGGGCTAGGTATTACCTTGGAGATAAGAGGCAGAGCGAAGGGAAATGGAATGATCTCTGCACACCCATGGGAATCCAAAGGGTTCTTTCTATTGTACGTTTCGAGTGAGAGAGGGAGGCCTGGCAGGTTGTGCAGTGTTCAGCAAAACGAGTCGAGAACTTGCGACTTGTGATTTAACATTGGAGGGACATAGCTTGCAGTTTACCATTTTGGCAGCTCTGAGGTAATCAATACGATTGACGCTGTTCTCTTTTGATTTCGTAATATGTAAACTCTGTATTCCTTGTGTGATCTCAGTACTCTAAGGTGTCCTAGATTGATGAATTTTCATCAAGCGGCCTGGCCTCAACACCGTGGTGATAAGCACGCTCATAAAGCTGGGTGTGGCTAGGACCTTTATCAATATATATTATTCATCTATTCGCTTTGAGATGATGTTTTTGGGTAGGTATAGCTACGATTCATAGCAGACAGCGGACAAGAGGACGAGATCCAATGTGCCAAACCAACCAGCAAAGCGCAGTGCCATGATTCTGGTGGGAGAAAGAATGCTGGGTGATAGCACATTCGACTAGGATCTATCCATATGTACGGGCCGCTGGATATCTTATAACACTGGTTTTGTTTTACCTCTGCCCTTTTATTTTAGTGGGAACCAGGTCGTTTAAATCTGAAATGTTGAGTTAAATCTCTATCTGAGACATCCCTTTGTCACCTGGAATGTCAATAAGTTCTGGTTTTTCATTTTTAGTAGCCCAAAAATGTAGTATTGGTCGATTCCTATGCTTGTCTAAATCCCTACATATCTAGGATTCACCTTTAGGGTTTTCCTCTCCACTAACGCCACATCCACAGGAAATGAATATTTCCACGATTCTACGCTCAAGAATCTCGCGTGTGGCTTGGCTTATCTTGACTGTTGCATGAGGGTAGGAGATGCATTTGCTGTAAATATGTCTTAAGGAGAGTAACTTAGACTGGGAATCGTCTTAAGAGGAATAAACAAGACTGCAATTTGTTTGCTGTGAATAATCGTAAGTATGAGACTGCGATTTATTGATTTATTTTAATGATAATAGATATAGACGGCTATTGGTATTGCTGTTAATAATCGTAGGTATGAGACTGCGATTTATTGATTTATTTTAATGATAATAGATATAGACGGCTATTGGTATTGCTGTTAATAATCGTAGGTATGAGACTGCGATTTATTGATTTATTTTAATGATAATAGATATAGACGGCTATTGGTATTGCTGTTAATAATCGTAGGTATGAGATTGCGATTTATTGATTTATTTTAATGATAATAGATATAGACGGCTATTGGTATTGCTGTTAATAATCGTAGGTATGAGACTACGATTTATTGATTTATTTTAATGATAATAGATATAGACGGCTATTGGTATTGCTGTTAATAATCGTAGGTATGAGACTGCGATTTATTGATTTATTTTAATGATAATAGATATAGACGGCTATTGGTATTGCTGTTAATAATCATAGGTATGAGGCCGCGACTTATCTTAATGAGAATGAACATAGACGGCGATTGGTATTGCTGTTAATATATCTTAATAAGAGTAATCGTAGATTGGGAATTGTCTTAAGTAGAATAAACATAGATTGCATTTTGCCTTGCTCATAATGATCGTAGATATGAGGCTGCGATTTGTCTTAATGAGTATAAACATAGACTACGATTTATCTTACTCATAATATTTAATGATATTGAGCATAGATATATAAAGACTGTGTTTTGTCTTGATGATAAAGGACTGTGATTGTCTTGATGTTTTGAACATAGTGATGTGTCTTTATGTTCTGGAGAAAAACTGTTCATTGAACCCAGTGGTAAGGATAAAGGAATACTCCATGAGGAGTTCTTGCAATGTAAAACAAAGATGTGCAGGCAAGAGAGTTGTCTTGGATTGTAACCATCCTTTTGAAAATAATTTACATGATGCAACAGATTGGTGGACGTAACCCCGAGTTTGGGGTGAACCACGTACTTTTGGTGTCTCCCTATGTGTGCGTCTGTTTGTTTTATATTTTTCATTTTCTCATACTGTGATTTTATGGGTACTAATCTGTATAAGATCTCGTTTAAATAATGTTTTTAAATGATTGAATGATGGATATGCATAAAAGATGAAGGGAAGCACTAGGCTTAAAAATACACCCTCTTGCCTATGTATGGTTTTAAGCTCTTATTTAGATACCTGAATATGTAATGCCATGTAAGCATTAAACTGTGTTGCCATTCTACAGGCAGACAATTTTCACGCTATATGCATTTGAGGATTTACTTGTTTGCTACAATAATGATGTGCTTTGAGGAGGAATATTGTCTCTTACGTTTTATTGGTGTTCGTAAATGGTTAGTCCTTAAAGTTTAAACAAGACCTCTTTTGCTGAAGGTGATGATAGTAGATACCTCAGGTAAATATCAACGATCGAAATGAGTGGATCCCATTTGCTAGTCACAAGACAATTATGCTGAATTATGATTAAAGTATCTGAAGTAGGTTTTCAAGTGAGAGATATAAATGGTTCCTTATTGTGATCAAACCTTTCGACGACAAAGTCATGTTGTTTTGTATTTGCAAATTGCAGGTTTGCATAATTATAGAGGAGAATGATTTTTTAATTGTCAAAGGATCATTTTACAATACGTGTAGTTGACATTTTGATTTATCATGCTTCATTGAAACGACTTTTAAAAGCTGCCACTAACGGGATAGACTCTTATACAGTAACAATGAAGTATAAATTTTACACTCTTCAGACATAACCGCTTTGAGGTATGAAGGGTACATGACATATGGTATCAGAGCCAAGTTGAAACACTTGGGACTAATTCGGCTCAAAACGCTCCTACATGTTTTACTTTAGAACTACATGTTTACTGACCTTGGAGTTGTGCAGGGGAGGCTGGAACATTAGCTCAAAATCATAATGAAGAATTGGGGATTCATAGTTTTGTATATACTGTGATTTTGCTTCAGATCATAAATATGGATCTGGTTATGATTATATTCTGAGATTTTTGCTTGAGTTTTCTTATGCACCTAGAATTTCAATATACATCGAGGCATGAGTATGTTTATGTGATTCTTGTTTCTCCATATGCGTTCAAGACCTCATTTTGCGACCGGTTAAGAGATTGTTAGATATGAATCCAAATATGCGTACGCTTCGGTGATTATATTATTGCATGAATTCCAGCATGCATTAGAGTATAGATTGGTTGTGAGACTTAGATTTCCATGGTTGTATGAAATTGCAAAGATAGATCTGATCATAGGAAATAAAATCCCGTTAGACCTGATGCTTGTATATAGTTTCATGAATACATCCAAGGGATTGTATGTGTTCCAAGTATGGATCTCATGTATGGGAATTCTGATCTCATGGTGGTATGAGTTTGCAAGGATAGATCTGTTTATATATTAATTTTTGTCAAGATCTAATGTTTGCAGGTATGGGCATGGATCGGGACTGTGTTTTGTATTTTGATTAGATAAGGTTAATGGAAGAGTCATGAATGGAATGCCTCCAATTTCCTTAGTTGGAATTACTGCTGATATGTGTAATCCATTAACCTTGTGGTTGAGTATTGAGATCGAAATCCTTGATTGGCTTCCAAATTTAATCAGGTATCAATTATGAATCTGTTTGCTGACATTGTATTAATTGGAATCTGATTTTTGGTAAGTTTCTTTCTGATACTTAATCTCCTCCCTTGCGACTTGAATACCAAAAAAAAAAAATCTAATTAAATGCTTAAAGAATGTCGACACATTTCTTGACAACGGCAGAAAAATGAAGGTTTAAAAGTTGTTAACGGTTTTGATTTGTGGTTATAAATTCATTAAATAGAGGTTTTGAAGTTTTGTATGTTAAAACCTATTGCTTGTTCAGTAAAGTCACAAATGAAAAAAAATACAAGGCAAGCCATATCTTCTTATGAATCACGACATTGGTCGATTGAGCATTGAAAATCCTTAAATAGAATGGCGAATGTACTTCTTCATCCAGGTTGACCTCGCTAGGGATGTTTTGGATATTAGTGAATGATGTTCTACATACTGAAATGTTTATGTGTAGTTACAAGTACCAGCTTCATAATTAAGAAAATGAATTCTTAGAGTCATGCTCTTATTAGTGAACATTCGGGAATTGGTTCCTTGTTGCTTGGATTGAGTCTTGATCTTGAACTATCTTATGTTTTGATTTTCCCATGGCTGGTATTTTTTCTTTATTTTGGGTATTGATATGCTAATAGACCATTTTATTGCTATCATATGTCTATTTTTAGATTCTAGCAAGAACCCTAGAATTGAATTCTAGCGCTAGATTAAATGATCTTGTTGGTAGTCTTGTCAATGAAACCATTAAGAATTTGGGAACATTGTTGTTGCTTGGGTGAAGTTAAGATTGGCATCTTAAGAGCAGATATGGATTTGATATTGATAAATAAGTTGATGAATGCTGTGTAATGTGATATGCTAACATGGCAGGATAGGCCAGGAACATTAACGGTTGGAGCCAACCGTTAGGAAATATTTGTTGCCATAGATAAGGAGGTTAAGTGTGGGTATTGTTTTACTTAATATAATGGTTGAACCTCAATGGTTTTTATAAACAAGGGCTAACTGTTGATGATGTTGTTGCATACTAGCATTGCAGGCTTCACTAAGATTATGACCATTGCTACATTGAAGTACATTATTGTATGTAAATCTGCCTGTGTATGTAAGTTACGCTCATTCACTTAGAAAAAAAGTAAGGAGTAATTCTCTTGTTTTGTTTACAAGTATGTGTAACTTGTGAATGACGACTAAAAATTGATACAAATTATGATAATTGATTATTGAAATTTTGGGTTGTCAATGAATGCTTTGACTCGCTGTGTAGTTGATTCATGAACCGATACAATGACAATAAAGTCATGAAAGCACTCTGCAGTGTGCATTGCAATAATCAAAGTTAAAATTTGTACAAATATGAACAAGGAAAATTTGGATGCTGCGGGAGCACAGTGGTGTTAGGCAAGTGATTGCCGCGTGAGCACACTGGTGTTAGGCATACATGCTGCAGGAGCAGAGTGGTGTTAGGAAAGTGATTGCCGCGTGAGCACACTGGTGTTAGGCATACATGCTGCAGGAGCACAATGGTGTTAGGCAAGCAATTGCCGCATGAGCACATTGGTGTTAGGCATGGGGTGTGGCAAAAGACCTAGGCAAAAATTTGGACATCTGGAAAGATAGGACGATGTTTGATGTCACTGAGGAGAGTAACCTCAGAATTATTGTAAGTCCACACCAGAAAAGGAAAAAGAAAATACAAGGGAGTTTGGAAAAACATAACGAGCATAAAACATGTTAAATGACCTTTCCAAAGACTGTTACATTGCTTAATGTGAAAAATGGTTCCTCAGGTAGAGGACGACCTAATTGACCCAATGTTGGAGGTAAAACCAATGAAAAATGGTAGTAATCATGTTTTATTTGCATTATGGAAATGATTGGATATCATGGCATAAAGGAACACCCAAAAAAATCGCATATTATTACAATGCAAAAGAATCTATGGCATATGTTTAATTGAATTACAATTTTTTAACATGAATTGCTGAGAAATTTTTTGGCTAGACCCGAAGCTTGTGTAGGTAATTGCAGGTCTTAAATGATGGAGACTTGAGAAGTACCAAAGGATCTCCATGGTTCAGAATGAAGAGATGAAAAGAAGAAAAGTTGACTCAAGATACGAGGGAAATGGTCGAAGGACAAGAACACCGAGGATGGTGTTAATTTTAGGGGGGAAGGATGTAATGTCCCCCTTATACTCACTAATTATTTTTGTAATAATCAAATATAATTTTATTGGGTTACCGGTGAGGAGCTCAAAGCAAAGGCCCTCACCAGCAAAACCCTAGTAGGTAGGCGATTAACTACCTAATCTGTGTATCTAAGAAAACAAGCATACACCGACGCAAGTTAAACAATCCGGAACTAATCCACTACATAATATTAAACAAAAAAGTGGAATATAAAACTCCACACCCATTATGGTTCTTCCACCTTGCTTTAAGTGAGAGGCATTGAAGGAAGAAGATATAGCTATTATACATAAAGAGTATATATTTATATATGATGATATATATATCTATATGTATATATATATACATGAAAGGATTTCATACAGAATATATATATATATATATATATATATATATATATATCATGATAGATTATATATATGTAATATATATAAGGCTTTTATGGAGTTAAAAGTAATCATGTTTAGGAAAGGGTGCAACATCATATAAAGGAATTGTATATGTATATAAATTATATATACAGACTTACCGGAATGACTATCCATAGCCCATTCCATGAAATTACAACGTGTAAACCATTGCACATTTATAAGCTCAAAGGGGATAAAACCCATTTTGGAAAGGACTAATAATCTACCTCCAGCGTTAACGTAGGGTTTAGGACCGGTTACCTAACTATTAGTCTCCAATCAAGGAGGCGTTAGTTGGGAAGCACAAATTACGGAGGCATTATTTTACCACACAGAGAGCCACTGATTGGAGAGAGGATTTTGGGGTTTCAGAATCATCATTTTAGGCCTGCGAAGGAATTTCCTATATCTGGGCAGAGGAAAGGATTTGAAAAGGGGAAACTCGCTTAGATCATGGGGGGGTCCCTGCATTCCTTGGCATTGAAAAGCGATTTTCTGCATTTCGTTCCACAGAGGATTTTACTTCATTGCTGGCCACCTGAAGAGAAGAGATATGTTTCCCGAGGAAGGGAGCACGCGAAGCCTGGAGAAGGGCGATTCCATTTGAGGAAAAAATGTAGTTTTTTGGAGCCGAAGAAAAGGAACGGTCCATCCCAGTCGAATGAAGAATATCCCTACCATCCTTAGAGTTTCTGTCGGCCAACTCAATGCTCCAGCGTTTCCCAACGTACCTAAAATGGTTCTGCACGGAATCAAGAATGGCGGAGACAACCATTCATCTCGTGGACTCAAGACAGACTCGCCTCAAGGTAGCAGTCAAGCTTGCTCTTACAAACCTATCTGGTATTATCGGTCTGCATTCTGGTAAGGGAATTCATTACCGAGACAGTTTTTTTTCCTTTTTGCGAGGAGTAGTTGTGGCCCTCTTCAATTTGCTAGTATTGGCTCGCAGTACTTTGAATCTCTTTGAATTATAGTTGGCATCGACAATCGCCTTTAATTTTGGACATTTCCTAGGAACAATACAGAGGTATATGCTAACCTGCCCACGCTAAAGAAAGGGGATTTCTGTGTACTTATCGGCTGGTTGCCAGGCTTAAAACAAAAGAAAAATGAAAAAATGCGTGAGTCCCGAACTACATTACCATGGATCGGAACCCTTCAGTTCTGGTAAATTGCGCATTGAAGAATATAGGATCTAGAAATCTAAGTCCAAGTTGATAGACACCTAGAAATGAACAACCCCTCAATCGGTCTGATCCTTATACCATTCGACATGGTTGCTACTTAGATATATATATATATATATATATATATCTTTTGCTTGGCGAGTTGGCATCTGCGCTGGCCATAGCCTTCAGAAGATGATCACCTTCAGATTTTTCCAATTCGTTTGGGTGTTGGTAACTCTATAAGAATGATATAGTTAGTTCTTCTACTTTAAGAGCACTTGTTCTTCGAACTTGACGGTCAGCTAGGGTTTTACTGCACAGTTGTGTGCTTCCCTATTATCGGCAAGTAAGTACCTTCCCTAAGATCTTTCTGATCCAACTACGCCAGTGTCTTCATCTAATGTTTAGGCTTAAAACCTTATCTGCCTTGGGTTTCGATAGGTATCGCATTGGGTCAGACTTAGTCACTTAAAGAATCTTGTGTATTCTTATTGGACAGTCCCAGTTTTCGAATAGGAAAACCTGGCAAACCTGCCAAAACTTTTGGAATTTAGGGAACCGTCCCGTGCCCATCTATGAGCTCGCCCTTATAGGAGTTGAAGGGAAATAAGATGCATATCTTCCAGGTCATGTACGACCGGCACCTTTAAAAACAAGTCTGATCTTTTCTAAATGAATCTGTGTTTTACAGCATAAACATTTTATTGTTGAATTGAATGTGATTAAGGAACAACCTGTCTACTGTCCTTTTTGAATATAATAGGAGACCTGTTTTGACTTGTTTAGAATGCCCCACTTGTGGATAGTGTGGGAATAGTTCAGATAGGCTTCCAGGGAAGGAGGCCACGTTTGGAATAGAAAATGTATGGTATCACTTTGATCTGCGCAAATTTTAATGAAATAAATGTCATGGGCAGATGACACTTTTGGTGGACGTAACCCCAAGGTTGGGGTGAACCACGTACATTGTTCTGTGTCTTATGTGTTCTGATGAGTTTTATTTATATGCTTTTATGTGGTTGTTTTATGTGTACGTGATGCCATTTATCTTCCCTGTTTTATACCGTGTGTGCTGGATGCCTTACGTCTTACATGTTTTATGCATTATGTAAACTTGATGTATTTTATCTTACATATTCTTGTGCTGCTGAAGCGATTCATCTTATGAACTTTATCTCAGGTGTTCCAAAGGCTTAAAACTAATGTTACAACTAACACAATGAATCCCAATAGCTGAAGGACCCTAGATGAGTGGTCGGACATTGAGAAAGCATGTTAGTTAATACAACCGGGATCAAGTAGAGCAATTAAACACCATTAAATTCATAATGTGGTATTTACAAATTGTCGACTGGTTGAGATATCAGCCTTGAGTACAGTGGATTTATGTCAAAATAAACTCCCTCTTAATGCCAACAGAAAGGGACGTACACTAAGTTAGTCACAATGTTTGTTGAAACACATGAAGAAATATATAAATAAATGTTTATTTGGAAGGATTTTGGGTATTGCGGATCACAAACTATACTTGTCCACCAGATCGTTCTCGGTTAGACATTCTCATAGATCCTAGACGTGTCAAGCTTTTCTCTGCATTTGTGATTGACTACATTTCCAGGAAATCCACATTTTTGGAACCTCCTTGATTAGAAGTCGAAGGACGGTTTGTAATGTAGTTTATTATTTATTTTCTTGTATTGATTCTTGTTTTGTCTGAAACATGGTTTTAGAGGTGGATTTGCATGTATTCAAGATTTCCTGCTTGAATGATTATGAAATGGTTTTCCATTTCAGTATTCATAAGTTTCTGTTTTCAGGAAGTTTAGGGTTAGGGTTTAGCACGATCTTCAGAATCTCTGATCAAAAGGCATTCCTTCAAAAACATAATTATATTTACACCAGATCTGGAACAAATGCCATACAATCACACATGATTGAATACATATTTGTTTTGTGTAGGGCACTAAAAGTATAGGACTGCAATCATTGCATTTTAGGAACAGCTGCTATAATGTCATGTTTAGCATTCATCTTTTATTCATCCATTCCCGGCTATCTAGAGATTTAGCGTTAGGGCTTGGATTGGTCACTGTCACATTATGGCTTATTGATGAATAAACCCTTTAGGGATTATCTTTTGTGTGTAGTACCGAAATAAGCCACTATGATACCTAGTATAAGCCTTATTCTTTTGATCATATAATTTTGTTTTACCCATAAATTGGTGTCGGGGTTTTTGTGATCAGTGTAGAATACGGCCAAGTGTCACTGTTGGGCCTACTCATTGTAATGTATGGTATTTTTATGCTGATATTGTTGCATTTGATAATATGGTATTTTCAGGTGAGATATGATGCGAGCATTACCGATTGACTCTTTTAAGTTCTACAAAGATTTCAAGTTTTTTTTATAAGTCCCTTTCCACCCATAATAGCATTGGGGTTTAAGAGGGACACCACACCCAGGGTTTTAGAAAAACCTCCCTCGACTCACCACAGGTTATGTTGTTGTATTAATGTTTCTACACGCTATCAATATAATACTTAGAATCAAACCCTCGCTAAGGTAGACTCGGTTTATCTGAGCATTGTACTTAGTTGAAGTTTGGCTTTTACGGCCAGGTTGAAGTTTGTAGTTTTTGTAATGATAGTGCTGTGAGTAGACTTGTTTGGTTTAACATATGTTTTACATTACACTTTGTGTAAAAATTTATGGTTTTACCCTTCTTGAATGTAGTGAAGTTTATACTCTGTTTGAGTACTTTGTAAGGGTTTAAAAATAAATACTTAAGGCTGATACTTATAGCCGTAACTTAATTTTTGCTTATTTTGATTGAAGTTATAGATTAGGGTTTGACTTATAAATGAGAAGAATTGGGAGAGGCTTGAAACTCGACAACCTGACATACTGCAGTCATAGCATCCACCCTTGTAGTTGTTACATATAAAACACTACCATCATAGATCTATATATTTTCTTCTCAACATTCTTAGAGTCATCTATGTTTCTTAA
>LPNX010507691.1:28259-44490 GCA_001517045.1 Pseudotsuga menziesii
CGTATATCGAAATCCTAGGCTCTATCAAGCGCAGAGAGGGATCAAATCTCTTAGTAGGTATCCATTGATTTGATTCAAACCAAAAGAGAAATCTTTTTATTTAATATTTTATTATTAATGTTTAATATTATTTATGGTCCACATATAATATTTTTTATTTTGTTATGAACTAACATTACAACATTTCTCCATACATGGTTTTAAAACCATATGCAAGGCCCTCCTACAACCATGGGTTGTTTAGGAGCCCTTGCACAAGGTCCTAAAACCATTTGCAAAGCCCTCCTAAACCATATACAATAAAACTATGGGTTGTTTAGGAGCCCTTGCACAAGGTCCTAAAACCATTTGCAAAGCCCTCCTAAACCATATACAATAAAACTATGGGTTGTTTAGGATGCCCTGCACATGGTTTTAAAACCATAAACCATGTGCATGGTTTTAAAACAATGCACATGGCTTATGGTTTTAAAACCATGTGCAAGGCCAACATTTTTGATTATTTTGTTAAGTAAAAACATTACAACATCTCCCCCATATTGTGTTTTTTTCCTCAACCATATCTTTTTAAGGATAATTAAATTTTTACTTTTTTATTGTTTTGTTAGGTAGGAAGATTACAACATCTACCTCATATAAGGTATTTTTTATGGTAGACATTTATTTTGGCCTATAATTAAAAAAATTATTTTTTATTAATAAAAATAACGTTACAAGATCTCCCCCATACTAGGCTGTAGAGCTCCTCTCGGTGCAATAAAAAATTCAAAATATTGAAATAATTTTGGATTGTAATTAATTTGTAAAAATAAAAATTAATAAAAAAATAATATTGATTTAGTATATAAGTAGGTATTTGCCCTATGGAGAGCCTAGCTATGACTAGGCTCTTCTTGTACAAGCACAAAATCACAAAATCAATAATATGGGAGACCATAAAGGTGTCCGCACGAAGCTCTTACCCAATTATGATGCAATGGGAGCATGCAAGCGGGCTGAATCAACAACGTGCACGTATCTCGTAGATGTATGCACGCGCTTCTACTTTGGACTAACGAATCTCCATGGCGGATTGCCAGCGTGGAAAATAAGAGTGTGCATGTGTGCATGTGGACGTGCGCGCATGTGTTGGGTGCGATAGCAAACAGGGACGCACGTGCATCCCTGTCTATTAAAAAAAACCAGTGCGTATTGTTTTTGCAACCTGCATGCACGTAAGGAGGATCCAACGACCTCAAAGAGACGAATTCAAATTGTAAAAACAATTTTGAATTATATAAAAACTTGAATTCAATAAAAATAATAATAAAACCAAATTCCAGCCACAAACATTGGGAAAAATGAAAAAGTTCATGTTTAGAGAGCCGGGAGCTCTAGTTGGTATTCATATTTTGATATTATTATTAATTTCCTATTTTGGTTACTATAATTTACAAATTTTTGATATTTTTATTATAATTTATAAAATTATAATATTTTGATTATTTTGATTATTAGTTTATTATTTTGGTTACTATAAAAAATTCAAAATATTGAAATAATTTTGGATTGAAATTAATTTGTAAAAATAAAAAATTAATAAAAAAATAATATTGATTTAGTATATAAGTAGGTCTTTTCCCTATGGAGAGCCTAGCTATGACTAGGCTCTTCTTGTACAAGCACAAAATCACAAAATCAATAATATGGGAGACCATAAAGGTGTCCGTACGAAGCTCTTACCCAATTATGATGCAATGGGAGCGCGCAAGCAAGCTAAATCAACAACATGCACATATCTCGTAGATATGCGCATGCGCTTCTGCTTCGAACTCACGAATCTCCATGGTGGATTGCCAGCGTGGGCAATAAGAGCGCGCACACACGCATGTGGACGCGCACGCGTGTGTTGGGCACGATAGCAAATAGGGATGCGCATGCATCCCTGTGTATTAAAAAAAACCAGTGCGTATTGTTTTTGCAACCTGCGTGCGCGTAAGGAGGATCCAACGACCCCAAGGAGACGAATTCAACCCTCGGGGAGCCCAACCAACTTGTGCAAATCACCTAAAACGATGCTGGAGTAAGGTAAATAGAGTAGGGATGCAATTTTTTTTGTTTATTTCATTGTTTTTATTGTTTTTAAAATACAATACAAAATTAAAAAGAAATTGAAAATGAGTTGGAATGAACAAAATTTGATACTACAGGTACAAATTACCTAACCGAAATGACCAATACCAATGAACCATCCGAACAAATGAATGAAACAAACCAAACAGAGGACCCAAACCCTGAATTAAACAAAGAAAACCTCAAATTAAACGAAAAAGAAAACTAGTTTGAGATAACTATCAACATTGCCCATAGTGAGATAACTAGTTTGAGCGAATATAAGGGTCGAATGAGAGAGAATTATAGCACTGGTATATCCAAAGAGTATATTAAAAGCCTGAATTTCACAAAAGCCCAACTGTGGAGCAAATTTACAGATCCTAGAACATGACAACCTCCACATGTGAGGAAGAGGCAAATTTGCATGGATTGGTGTAATTACCAGCCATGGTCAAGAGAAAACTAGAGGAAGAGATGGTTCATGGTATTCAACAAGCCTCCATGCAACAATGTCGAGGTCCCACACTATTTTCTCAGGAAACTATGGGCTGATTTTGTGTTAGGGTTCCATGTGAACTACTTCAACATCACTAAGTTCGAGGATGTCCGTTTTTTCTAAGCCCAATATCGACCTCACAACCACCAGAACCTACTAAGAGGACCTACTGCACCCAGGAGAGAGCTAAACCCGCCTCCTCAACCCCCTAGGTTAGGTAGCAGGCTAGATGAGATCCATGAGTTCGTCAAACATGCCACATGACACATTCTCAAGCATACCAAATTTGTGGCTATGTCGTCGCAGATCGAGCAAGATGCCCCCGACAGACATACTTCTGCACGGTCTACTTGTGGTGGACGAGGGAGAGCAGATATAGGTGGTAGCCAGGTGGATCCATCTAGCTCGACGAGACTAATGCCACATCGTTGTTCTCGTTGTTGGCATCCATGCCAGAATTTAGTCTTCTTGCGTGTTGTTTTACTTCAGCTTTCTGATTAGTCTTTTCATGTCAAGTAGGTGGAATCTACTTTTGAATTTGGGGCTTACTTAGCAATCGTGCTAATGCATATGAATACTAATTCTTACAGGTTTACATGTATGATCTAACGAGTATATATAAAAGACCTTTAAAGCGTCAACAGTATTTTATTTGCAATTTAAAGCTTAGTAATTAAGCTGCTAAACTCTAGACAGCTCCTGTAAGGTAAAACCAATTACCTTCCTTCAGTTTTTCTAGTAGACATGTTCGGAAGTAAGTAATGACAGTAAAGTGTGTTTGTGACTCTAAGCATTATAATCTCAGTTACAATGTATTTTTACTTTAGTCTATGTAATTTGTAAATGTTATAATGATTGTTATTGTCAGTATTTATGCAATAGTACATTATCTTGTCTGTGTAATCATTGAACCACATTTTGCTTCTGCAAGATAACTTGCAGTCTATTGTCTTTTGGACAGTATAACTTTGATTATACAAATTGCAAATCATCATTCCTTTCTACATGTGATCATGGTTACCTATATTTTATTTCCATGTTGAACCCTATGGTTCTAGTAATTGCTGGATTCAATAGGGACATTCCTATTCTAGTTATCATGTTTAGTTCTATAATTACCTTACTATCCACTAGACATAGTAAAACGAAAATAAGAACCAAGTTGAGTCATACCCTAAAATTCATCAAGGTATTGTCATTTGAACTATGTGACATAATTTCATAATAATATTCTTACCTTCAGTTTTGTACTACTTTAAAGTTCTCATACTATTTGATTTATTAGTTCTTGTAAGTCTTATAGATATACATAATCTATTTGTTCAATAGACATTCAGTCTGTAATTAGTTTGTGATTATAAACGTACTTTAAACTAGAGTTTATAATCCTTTGCACTATTACACTATTTATAAAATTATGACTTGTAATATTGTTATTACAAAATATTTACTATGTATAAACTATAGTTGTTTAATTTCTAACATGAACTCTCCCATATACACATTTGATCTCTTAACTATAGTGAATACCTAAAACATTGATCTATAATTTATACATGAATTTTTTGATTTCTATCAAATAAATAAATCAATGTTTAGAGGAGAAAAATGCAACCATTCAAAATGCAAATGGGATATTATAAAAATAATAACATGAGGAGTGTAGTGGAAATGAGTCTTTGCAAGAGTGATTATTAGGCTTTAACAAAGGTTTAAGTGTCACCAACCATAATGTGCAAATGATTAATGATTTGGATAGTGAATTATTGGTTAACATTATAGTTTTACTCCACACTCCAATGATCAAATAATTGGATTCTTGTTTTACGGAGGCACTACAGAACACGACCCTCTTTGCATGGTTTGATTTGTTTGCTACGTGGTCGTTTCCTATCCATGAATGGGAGATATAAAATTATGCTGAAACCTAACCATTATCATCCCACAGTTTTCGCTGGCTCTAGGGTTGCTTTGCTTGTCTTCCATGGCAGCCGTCCTTCCTCCTTGTTCTGGTTTTCTTATGCCTTGATGTAATGCTACAATGGTCATCGGTGTGTGGTTTTGAATTCCCTTGTCGATGGTTGGGTTCTCACACTACAACTAGTGGGGATTTTCATTACCCTTGGCTCGTTGCCTATGTAATCTCCCATTCGTTGTCTTCATGGTTGTGTGTCTGCTTCAGTTACCTTCTTTTGTTCTAGTGGCTCGCCAATGTGTGAGGTCTCTATCTTATGGGCTGTTTGGGTCTTCATTTTCAGAGTGTGTAGGTGACAGTGCTTTGCTGAGGCTGCTCATCATTCTCTTCTAACAAATAAATAATACTTTGAGTTCAATTACTTCGTTGCAAAAATTTACTTTGTTGCTACTGTGGTTTGAATTGGTATATTTAACTGATAGTGGTTTGTTACCTTGCTTGCAGGTGCTCAGTGTTGTAAATCTTATATAATGAGGAATAGACAGTCCCCTACAAAGGTCGTGGCTCATGGCTCGCTTTCAGGTAAGCCCCGTGGTGCAAATGATGGATTTTTAACTCTACTAGTGTTAGGGTGGTCGATGGGCTCACCCAGGGTTTTGGAAAAACCTCCCTTGACTCGCCACAAGTTATGTTGTTTTATTAATGTTTCTACACACTGTCATTATAATAATTAGAATCAAACCCTCACTATGGTAGACTCGGTTTATCTGAGCGCTGTACTTAGTTGAAGTTTGGCTTTTACGGCCGGGTTGAAGTTTGTAGTTTTTGTAATGATAGTGCTATGAGTAGACTTGTTTGGTTTAACATATGTTTTACATTACACTTTGTGTAAAACGTTATGGTTTTACCCTTCTTGAATGTAATGAAGTTTATACTCTGTTTGAGTACTTTGTAAGGGTTTAAAAATAAAAACTTAAGGGTGATACTTATAGCTGTAACTTAATTTTTGCTTATTTTGATTGAAGTTATAGATTAGGGTTTGACTTATAAATGAGAAGAATTGGGAGAGGCTTGAAACTGAACAACCTGACATACTGCATTCATAGCATCCACCCTTGTAGTTGTTACATATAAAACACTACCATCATAGATCTATATATTTTCTTCTCAACATTCTTAGAGTCATCTATGTTTCTTAACTTGCATCTAGTAACCATGGGAGTTCCTACTAGTTTACAATCATACATTTGAAACTGCTTTAGCATTTCATTTATATATTGGGGTTGAGAGATAAAAATGCCTTTATCGGATTTTGATATTTGGAGGCTAAAGAAAAAATTTAATTCACCAAGCATAGACATTTCAAACTCATTCTCCATACTTTGTGCAAACTGTTTCCTAAGCTCATCATTATCACTCCCAAATATAATATCATCTACATATATTTCAACAATAATCAAGCTATCATGTTCTTCTTTAATGTAGAGATTATTGTCCGTATTTCATTTTCTGTATCCTTGTTGCCTTAGATATTTATCAATCCTGTAATACCAAGCTCATGGAGCCTGCTCTATCCCATAGAGGGATTTCTTTAACATGTAAACATGATTTTCTGCTTCGGATAGCTGAAATCCTTCTGTTTGTTCCATGTAAACCTCTTCTTCTATTTTTCCATTTAAGAAAGAAGACTTGACAACCATTTGATAAACTTTAATTCGTTTAGAACAAGCATAAGCTATAATTAATCTAATTTCCTCCATCCTTGCAACACGAGCATAAGTTTCACCATAATCTATGCCTTCTATGTGAGCATAACCCTTACAAACCCTTATGGCTTTTACCCTTATGTTCATCATTAATTGCTTATTCAACATTGTAGGTTCAAATAAAGAAAGTAAATGATACATGTTCTTCATTTGTAACAGATTCTTTCATTTTTCTTCTTGTCTCAACACCTGCATTTATAGTCCCATTCATTTGATCTTCAGGATGATTTCATTGTATCCTTTTACTTGGAGTTTTAGATGGACTTGAACCTTGTAACAAAGTAGAAGGAGTCGCATTTTCATTGTTTATTGATTTAGTTTCCTCTTTATCACTTTCTTATTCTTTCCTCTTAAGTTTGTCATATATTTATAAGTTTGATAGCTTAGAACTTTGAAATCATAAATTTGACAACGTATGATACCTTAGGAATTCTTTATTAAAGCAACATGTTTATATAAATGTATGTTTACATCAATGGAAAACATCATTTGACTCTCGATGTACTCATTCAACTCACCAACAAACTCTATGTTTACATCAATGACAAATAAACTCATTCAACTCACCAAAAGTTGCACCACAAACTTATTATAGAGAATATGCTTCTAATCTTATCCTACAAACCTCATAACATTTCACTTGAACTAACCTAACATAATTTGCATATTTATTTTTCTTTGACTTTATCCATATACACAAAAAATAATTTCAAACTCCTTAACTAACTAAAGTGCTAATAATTTTATATTGTTCATGATGAATACATAGGTCATATTTCAAAAATATTAAAAGGATCATTGTGTGAGGGTTTTATTAGTTGACATATCAACCTCATAGTTGAGCTCATCATTACGAGAAAGGTTCCTCAAATTATGGTGGATAATGGCATCGAATTTGAATTTGTAGTTGATTATGTGCCTCAAAATCTTCTTGGGGGGTGGTCTATATACTCATATTATTATTCCTTTGGGAGGTGGATGACTTCGTCATGTTATTGTTACATCTCTTAATAAAATGAATAATGTCACACTAACACTCACTCAATTTTTAGGCCATTGCTTGTATTTAAATTGATAAATTGATAGGAAACTTTTCTATTTGACTTTCTTCACAAATCTGTCTTCTTATATAATGGTATTTGTTTTCAACTAGCTTGGCATCTTCCATATGAATATGATGGCTTGAATTGTGAGCATGTTCTTATAAGAAATACCTATTATGATGATTATATATTGTCTCCAAGTTGTTCTCCTTAAGCCTTACCTAAATCGACTTGCATGTTTCTCCAATATATGTTTTTCCACACAAGCACAAGACACTCTATATGCCTTTCTACTTCTTTGGACCCATGTAGTATTTCAATGAATCTAATAATCTTCTAACATATTCAATGGAGATACATTAGTTAATGTCTCTCTTCTAAAAATTCTTGTGGATACATTAGTTGTTCTTGTAGTAATTTCATAAGTTTATTTCAATTTAATATTTATGTTCATTTCACATATTTAAGTTTAACCATAGTTTCTTTAAATAATTGAGACATTGACTAAAATGACACTTTGCAAAATATAGATAATGTCAAAAAAAAAAAATTAATGTTATTTAAAGTATCTCTTATTTTAATTTTAATAAAAAATATATAAATTAATATTTTAATTTTTATAAATGATTATGACATAATCCATTATAATATTTTAAACAATGACATTAATATTTTAATGATATTTGATTACATATATTTTAATTTTGTTTTTAATATATATATAAGAAACAAATAAATAATGAATATTTCTTTAATTTTTATTTTACAAATTAATTTCAATCCAAAATTATTTCATTAATTTGAATTTGTTTTTATAAAACTAATATAATAAATTAATTTCAATCTAAAATTATTTTAATATTTTGAATTTTGATTTTCACAAAACTAATTAAGTAACTAAAATAATAAATTAAAATTAATATTGAATTTGAAATCATTTTAGAATTTAAAAATTTTCAAAAACTAATTACGATAACTAAAATAATAAATAAAATCGTGCAAAACCAGGCATTATTATTATGCTTATTATTATTCAGAATTGAAAATCAAACAACGTAATGGCATGTTCCATAGTTATATGTGAAACAGCTTGGGGATAGTGGACCGTATTTAAAATAGAATGAAGATGTAAGATCATATTATCAACTCCCAATTTAAATACAGATTTTGTGCATTCACGCCTGTTAGCTTGAAGATTAAGAAGTTCATACACAGATTTTCAACGTAGGATATTTATCAAAGTTTAAAGAATATTTATCTACATTGTTAAAGGATTAAAGAATATTTATCTTTTCGCAGGATTCAACAAACCATTACAATGGTGAAAAGAGAGAACCCTAGTTGCTCCAATGTCGAGTCTATAATTTGCCTCAAAGAGAACTCAAGCTCCAATCTGCCTGTAATGGGTGTAGAAGAGAAAAATGAAAGCTTTCTGATGAAGAATACAAGAGACTAGGAAAAATGCAAACAAATTGTTTACTTAGTTTTGTATGGTCTAAACCATAATTATATATCATTACTTCATTATTATTTCTTTTATTTTGACTATCACAACTAAAATTCCACCAAAAATGGTCCAAAACATTATTATTCCTTCCCCATAAATAAAAGGAAACTTGACCATTTATTGTGATTTATGGCCATTCAATTTAGGATATTTATCAAAGTTTACAAGTTAAAGTTTAAAGAATATTTATATATATTGTTATCTTTTCGCAGGATTCGAACAAACCATTACAATGGTGAAAGGAGAGAACGCTATTTGCTCCAATGTCGACGCTATTATTGGCGTCACACAGAACTCAACTCCCAATTTAAATACAGATTTTGTGCATCGAGGCCTGTTAGCTTGAAGATAAAGAAGTTCATACACATATTTTCAATCGTAGGATAATTATCAAAGTTTAAAGGTTAAATTTTAAAGGGTATTTATCTCAATTATCATTAACATCGGAGTATTCTCGCACGATTCCAACAAACCATTACAATGGTTAAAGTATAGAACCCTAGTTGCTCCAATGTCCAGTCTATAATTGGCGCAACAGAGAACTCAATCTCCAATTCGTCTGTATTGGGTGGGAGAGAAAAAGGAAAGCTCTCTGTTGAAGAATACAAGAAGGGACTGGAAAAACTAAAGCAGAAAAGGGAAAAACACAGGAAATTTATTGGGGTCCGCGTGCATAAGTCGGCTAGGTTCACTAAAGAAATATATCTTGGAGGAGCTCGAGACACACCTAAGGAAGCTGAAGAAGCCACAGAAGCTATGAAAGCCGCAAAAGATAAAAATCCTGCAGTTGCTTCAATAGCATTAAGTGAAGTCTCTGCTAACGGTTACTTGAATTCAAGTAATGAGATGAAAGACCAAATCCTAAAACAAAAGGAAAAGGAATATGTTACAGGGACAGGATTATTACATGAGGTTGTAGCTGGCCGTGCTCTTTTGAACCAGCCAACCAACCACTCGAGTGGCACCATTCCAGATCTATGTCAGCCATATCCATGTTGGAAAAATATAATTACTTGCAGATCTGCACTTGATCTCCAGCCGACTCTGTCAGAGTCTGTACATGCCACGATATTGTCTGTCAGTCTGACAAGAATCAAAAGTCCTCGAGTAGGCAACATAGTCCAGTTGAATTTATTTCAGAAGTTCAGTTGTTAGGTAGATAGTTATTGCAGTGTTTAATATAAAGTAAGTCGGAAAGTAAGTCTGTTTATGCTGTAGCAATCTTCAGGTTTTCTATAAATAGAAGAAGCATTGTGTAATTTAGTTTATAGTCAGAAAAAGAAACACAGGAACATTAGACAGCAGAGGAATTCAGGGTGAGAAAGTGAAGTCAAAGCTCAAGCATTTGATTTAGCCGAAGAGCTGAAGCTCTGTAGACGGACGAGTTTGTAACAGACAAGTTTGTATTAGTTTGTATTTCCGCATAGTTAAATATATGAAATAGTTTGTGGTTGAAATCATGATTATTTGGCCGCTCATATTTCCAGATTTACTTCTGTAAATGTCTTTTACAATTATTGATAAGTAAAAGAAGAAGAACCCATAAAAATCTCACCGTGTGAAAGTTCCAGGTTTTACCGCACTTTGTTCGACTCAAATATTCCTACATATTTGGGCATATGTTTGTTATAAGTTATTTGGATTTGTAAAAGTGGGTAGCTTACTTCATTTTACTCACAGGTAGAATCATTTGTAAATTCTTAAGTCTTTATACTAAGAATTATATTCTACCAATCTAGTTGCATCAACTTGATCGCAGATAAGTTGATCGCATCAGGCATCAACTTGATCGCAGATAAGTTGATCGCATCAGCTTGATCGCAGATAAGTTGATCGCAGCAAATTGATCGCATCAACTTGTTAACTGGGTTTGATGGCATCAACTTGGTCGCAGCAAAAGGATGATCGGAGTAAAAGTTGGTCGCAGTAAAAAAAGTGACCGCGATAAAAACAGGTCGGAGTTAAAAAGTGAAATTTTTAAATATTGACTGAGCCCTAAACCCAAGTTTAGTCGGCTCGGTTTTGGCTATCAATCCAGGCTTATTAGATGAGGTTGTAGCTGGCCGTGATGTTTTGAACCTGCCAACCAACGAGTAGGTGGCCTGTTGTTTTGTACCTGCTAACCAACCGTTCTAGTGGCGCCATTCCAGATCTCTATTTGGAATGGTGCCATTAGAGTGGTTGGTTGGCAGGTTCAAAACAACAAGGCCAGCTACATCCTCATTTAATAAGCCTGGATATGGATGATAGAGATCTGGAATGGTGCAACTAGAGTGGTTGGTTGGAAGGTTCAAAACAGTACGGCCAGCTACAGCCTTATCTAATAAGCCTAGATCTGGAATGGTGCCACTAGAATGGCTGGTTGGCAGGCTCAAAACAGCACGGCCAGCTACAACCTAATGTAATAATCCTGTCCCTTTGTAATATCCCTCTTCTATGCCCTTAAATATCTTGTAACTTCGAATGACCAGTGTACTTATTCTCTGGTGAGGAGCTCAAGGCCAAGGCCCCACCAGCAGAACCTTGTTTGTTAGGAAAAGAAATTTCTTAAATACTAGACTTAGGGGACTTAAGACAAGAATGCGACATGATTCACACAGTCGAGTCCACTAGAAGGAGGTATTGAAGACCTTTCGACTTAATATCCTTACAATATTGATGAGGTAGCAGAGATAGGCCGGCTACCATAAGAAAAAAAGAGATGATAATAGCGTAGAGGAAAAAAGCTATAGTAAGAACAATATATTTAAACACATGCATATGTAAGGCAATCATATGTACACGTGTATATAGATATATATAGATATATACATATACGTGGGAATATATATATATATGAGAATATGTATATAAGAAGAGGGCTATATGTATATACGATTTAGAATTCCACCGTAAACATTCTAATAAATGAATTGTTACACCTAACATAAATAAATTAAGGGATATATGTATATATATATATATATATATATATATATATATGTTTCAATAATATAACAAGGAGCGCAAGCATATATATATATATATTATATATATGAGAGAAGTAAGTGGCTTGATAACAAGCATACAAATGACATTCCCTATAAGTACTTTGCGGGGCATAAAAAATATCTATTTTATGGCAGAAAAAGGAAAAAAAAAAAAGGGAAGGCCAGTTGGGTTGGATGCGTGCCTTCGAATTAATTGAATTACTCTATGGCATTGTGGCAGGATTTACTGTCTTAAATTTTGGGCATTATTCCAGCAACAAGAAATGCTGCCAACACCTTAAGATTTCTGCAGACTGTCGAAAGGTCAGTGCACCCTGGGATTTTTGGTAGGTAAGAGGGAGGGGAAGATTAAATACAAATGGCTAGGCATCTTAGCCAAAAAAAAACTCTGCCTAGAAGGAGGGCTCTCTACGCATTTAAAACAAGAAAAAATACAAGGAGTCAGGGGGGAGCTAGGGTTGCAGTTTTTCTGGGCGCAACCAACCATTATAGTAGAACGAACCATGCTCTCGATTTGGACCATTTGTTCTTCTCTGTGACGAGGTCGTCGTCTATATTCGGCTTGGAGTGTTTTTGTATATACGGGTGATATGCTGCATGGGTGGGCATAGATAATTTCTTCGTTCCAATGGACCCCCAATCTGGGCGTGGATGTCACTGTCTATTTCGGTATGGAGTGTTCCATCCAATACCCAGCACGGTGTTGCGCTCTTGGGCAGGTTGGTATAAAGTATGCTCTATAATTTGTGTGGAAGTGCCTACGCACTTCTTTCTCAAATTTTCAACAGCATTCACGAGAATTATAGCAGGTAAAAATGATATGTTATTGTTTTGATTCATTAAATCAGTTGAATAATGAGAATATGCTGCTGTTTCTCTTTTAATTATTTCAGCGATTAGAAGATCTGACCTGTATGCCGATCTCGACCAACCCTTCCATACTTCTTAGTTGTATGTTGCAGTTACGATAGGAAGTTAGAGCGTTGGAGTTACCTGCGTCTCGCTAAAAAAATGAATAAAAAAAATATTTGCCCCAGATTTGGGTATTATTAAAATAATAGTTATCTATATGTACCAGACGGTAGAAGGGAATGATACTGCGACCCGACCACCCATTGGCCGAAAATTGAGTAGCTGGGAGTTTTTGTGCTCTCTGTTCGCTAAAGGTTGAACCCTAAACGGGCTGCCATATTTGCGTCCTTTTCCCCATAACAGAACCTTCAGCAATGGAGAGTCATTTTTGCACTACCCCTTCTGGTTCTTTTCGCCGTTGAAATTCTCCTGTCACGGTAGTGTAGTGTACCTACTGTACCACCGTGTCACTAGGTGTGAAAAATGGTAAGATTTATACTACGTTGTTATTGCAAAATGAGTCTGTCCCATTGCTGGCAGATTTTAAAAGTCGCTTTAGTGAAACATGTTCAGTCAAAAATGTCAAACTCCACGTATTGTAAAAACAATCATTGACAATTCGAGATCCATTCTCCTCTATATATAAAAGAAAACCAAATATACAATTTGCATCCAGTTTGTCGAGGTCAATGTTTATAACCTAAACCAAGCAAGCTTATTATGCCTTCGATTATACATAAGATTTAGTAATCATCTCATGACTTAAGACACACATAGAATCTTTCATGCACTATCGTCCTTCTTTGAAATAGTGGTCTTCCAAGGAAGGCCTTACCTTGAATTTATGATATAATACATCTTCATATATGGTGCAAAAAATTAGTCTTCAAGACAGCATAAGATTTGTGGTTGAAAAGTTTGTTTTTAGTAGCGAATCACTCTTATGCACTTGAATACTTACATCAGTTTTCTATGACCATATCACAGCATAATTGATTTGCAATTAAATAGTTGGACTCTTCAGCAACTACCCTTGAGGTATCAACTAGCATCACCTTAAGCAAAGGATGGTTTGTCCAAACCTTTTAAAAGCTAACCATTTTAACAGTCCCTGCTGAAACATAATAGGCATCATTTCCTGTAATTCTTCGAACACATGTAAAGCAACCATTGTGCATGGGGTAATAACTTTCCTTTGAATTATTTGTTTATATGATTGTAGCATACTTTAATTTTTACATGGCATTACATATCCAATTCCATTCTTTAAATGAAATGTTACTTATTGTGGAAGATAAGAGGATGTATACTTATTGGAGAAAACATTGCCATATTCGTCTAGCAATAGGAAACATATTACTTACTGCTTAAATTTTTCTAAGTAATGAATCATATTGAGAAACACTTCCCATCACACCAAAGGCATATCATTTACAAAACATTATAATCATCTATCATAGATGCACCAAACAAACATGGGAAAAGTAAGATCAAAAGGACACATGAAAAGAAGACAGAAAAAGATATACGTGGTTCACCCCAACCTTGGGGTTACGTCCACCAAAAGGGTGTCACATGCCTGCGACATTCATTTTATCAAGAGGATTACAGACCGCAACCTTAATGTTGCCATACTTTTCCATCTACAAAACTCTGAGATTTTCTCCCGGAGTGTCCCTCAATCTACCTTCCCGATTGGGTTCTTGGCATGGGGACCTGTAGAAACATCAGCTACTATTGCAGTAAAATACGTAGCCATTCCCATAGTTTTTATTTTTAATGTAAAAGCAGCTCGTGAACACAGACCCTTCCATTATGCATACGTTCTACTTTTTAACCTGAATTGTAGATCATGGTCTTAACACCCTATCAGCCAATTCCCATGGCAAAATGAAGGGGTTTATTTTCATTTTTTTAATTTATTTATTTTCTCTTATCTCAACCCTGAAAGGTGAAACGCAAAACTGTGAAAAACGCTAGTTCAATGCGACATGTTTTCTCCATAGAGAATACATACAGACAGTAGGACCATTCATACCAGGTTATACCAAGCGTGTATAGGTTTCCCAATGCTAACCAATAGAGAAAGGGGGTGAGGGTGGTTTTTAAATGGCACGTCCCATTTCCAGATAGCTTGATGCTACCATTTTGGGGACGTTGTACTATCGTCCATCAACGCGTGATAGGCAAGATTGGAAAAATGACAAGGCTTGTCGTTTACTGTTATCAACCATTTAACTACAGCATCTCTAAATGGATAATATTTCTATCGAGGCTCTGTATATATATATATATATATTGACCATTCAGAGAACCAAAATACCCATTAAACTCAATTGGGAAGAAAGTATGCAAACGGTATGCATCAACGCTTTAATTCCTGTATGTTTACTCCAACACACAGTGAATTACAGATCGTGGATACGGATAGCATGCCTCAGCATTTACTCCTATGCATTTTCACTCCAACACAAAGTGAAAAAGAAAGCGTGGATACAGACAGCATGCCTCAGCGTTTACTCCTATGCGTTTTCACACAGTGAATTAAAAAAATCGTGGATACCTACAGCGTGCTGCTGCATTTTAGCTCCTGTGTGTTTTCACTAGATCACAGTGATTTCAAAAACGCGGGTACGGTTTTCCTATGTAGACCCTAAATCCCAAAAATGTAGATCTACTTCCGTTATATTTCATTTATATATATTGTATTCTTCTATATTATTTTATCACCGGTAATCACTAAAAAGAATCAAAGGGGTGCATTACAGCACTCGGATCTTATAACCTTCAGGATGAACCCCATCTTTGAATGACTAAGGCCCCATGACACGGCCACACAACTTGATTAAGAAAAAGAAACCCACGCCTGGAAATCTGGTAACCCAGCACGACTACACCCAGATGGACTGAAACTGACTCAATCAAGCGTTATTCAGTGATCATTTGTTCTCGAACAAATAACTGGCTATTCAACAAAATATTAAACCCAAGAGACCGTACCTTGAGTTCGTGCCCCAGATAGCTTCAATATGCTCAGTGGCTCTGTCATAAAGCCCGCATAGCTTCCTTTAGATTGTCAAATTGGCGATTCCGAACTGAGTGATCCTTTCTTTGGCTGCCCTTAGTTTTCCCCCTACTCATGGAGAGCCCCCTAAAACTGCTCTAAGATGTCTGCTTATCAATGGAAGTGCCCCCCTTCCCTTCAGCCTTCACGCACCTCTTATCTCAAAGGTAAACCCTAGACTTAAAAACGCCTAGAATTAAAAACGCCCAGACCTGCAAAACACCCACACCTGCAAAACTCTATCATCTGGGAAAGTATATCCCATGAAACATTCCTAATGTCTCCCTGAATCACGTTCAGGGCTGACCTGTAACGCCTCCCGAAATGGTGGCTGTTACTTAGGGTTATTTAAAATATATTTCACAGTCAACACCTCTCACCGTTAACAATATGTAGGGACTTAAAGACGCATCCCTGATTAAAGGCTATAAAACCGATAATGGATTCAGAAATCAGGTCTGTCACTCAATTAATGGCTCAATTAATGTGAGCATTCCCACTCCA
>LPNX010507692.1:26158-39726 GCA_001517045.1 Pseudotsuga menziesii
AAATCTCCACTAATTTGAATGTATCATCTTATATAATCACTTCAATAAATACTATTTAATGATCACTTCATTCTAAGTTTTATGGTATGTTATCTTATATAACCTTTTCAATAAATAGTACATGATCACTTCTTTCTAAGTTCTTTATTTGATGGCATGTTACTAGGATGAAATTTGAAGAGCTAAATGGTATATGATCACATTTCTCTATGATGTAAGCTCTTTATTTGATTGTATGTTGTTGTTGTTGTTGTTGTTGTTGTTGTTGATGATGATGATGATTAACGTCCAATGAGACCAAATTTGGTATACGAGACATTAAGAAGGATAATGCTTGGTTTACTTTAAAATCTTATTCATATGCTAAAATATATTTTCAAGAAGCTTTCCAAGCTCACTATTGTATTGTAGCAAATAAAGTTTGAAACTCATATCTAATGTGGGTGTAAGCAATGTAGTCTAAGAGAAAGTGATTTTAATTATCAATGATCATAGCCTCACATAGATGGAAACAGGCTTCCCCCCATGGAGTATTAGGAATACACCAACACTCTGTCATGTCCCCTCCCGCCTTAGAGGAGAATGCAACCACTAATCCTACTCTAGTAGCACAATGTAACGTCCCTGCTACTTTACCATTGCTCTGATATACCACGATGTCCATGAAATTAGTTCCCTTACACCTGACTGATATGCGGAATAATTTAAAATTTCTCTTTACTATCTCTTTCAACATAGTCATGGGTCATGTTCATCCTTGTACATCCATGTTTAAGCATAAACATCGCTATAATATTCGTTCCACATTTCATAGATCCATTAAGAAAAGAAGTCATTATGCACTAAACCTCACTTTTATGCCTTCCAAATTCCTCCCTTCCTCCTTCTGCTACGAACTTTGGGAATCAGAAACTCCTTGAAACAACCACCTTGTCCTTTGACTTTTCGCCTTCCGTCTTTCTCCTTTCCGCCTTCCATTGCGCACCTCGAAAGTTGAAAAATCCATGAAATGATCATCTTGTATTTCAACTTTCCACCTTCGACTGTGGAACTCGAAAATCAAAAACTCAACATTCGACGAAATCATTTAACAACTTTCTGCCTTCCACCTTTCTCCTTTTCACCTTCCGCTGGGGAACTCGAGAATGAGAAACTTAGCATTCGACGGAATCATTTAACCACTTTCTGCCTTTCTCCTTCTTCCTTTTCGCCTTTTGGTGCAGAACTTAGGAATAAAAAACTGAACATTCGATGGGATCATTTAACGACTTTATGCCTTCCATTGTGAAACTTGGGAATTGAAAAAACAACTTTTTTCCTTAACCTTTTCCCATTTTCTGCCTCTCGCCTGTCATAGGCGTATTTCGGGGTGTAGAAAACCAAGATTCCTTACCTTAGGTGTTGGGCAATAGGGAAGACCCGGGTTTAATCCTTTTGCTTCGCACCAACAAAAGGCCCACAGTGTTGGCCCTTTCACAACAACCTGCGAACAGGTTGCACTCTCACCCGAAACAGCTATGGGGTGCCGCAAAATCAGGTTTCGACAAGCAAAGAGGGATATTACTGTACCTTATCCTTTAAAAACTTATAATTAATAACCACAGAGCACCGACATTCATATATATATAACTTTACAGATAAATAAACAAACAGTGACTTGCTTAACCCGTTACTGGGAATTCACAGTGAAGCTATCTATTAACAGTGATGTTGGGAAATAGGGCAGACCCGGGTTTAATCCTTTTGCTTCGCACCAACAAAAGACCCACAGTGTTGGCCCTTTCGGCAACAACCTGCGAATAGGTTGCAGTCTCACCCGAAACAGCTATGGGGTGCCGCAGAATCAGGTTTCTGCAAGCAGAGAGGGATATTACTGTACCTTATCCTTTAACAACTTATAATTAATAACCACAGAGCTCCGACATTCATATATATAGAAGTTCACAGATAAATAAAAAAACAGTGACTTGCTTGACCCGTTATTGGGAATTCACAGCGAAGCTATCTATTAACAGTGATCTTACTTATCAGATTTATATAGTTATTAATGCATAAAAGACAAATAGAAATAGAAACAACACAAGAACCACAACACCAGATATAATGTGGTTCACCCCCAATGCAGGGGTTACGTCCACAAAACTGTGTTTTATTTCAACTTTCTTCAAAATCACAGTTCTGATCTGCGCACTCAGCTGCACATCTCTTCAAGTCTCTTAAGCCGCGTACACAGCAGCAGGCCTCTACGCACATAGCTGCAGATTTCCCTTAACCTCTTACAAAAACCCTCTGCGCACACAGCTGTAGAGGTCGTCCATGCACACAGCTAACACTATTTTAAGTCAAACTCTGCTTACAAACTCCTTTGGCTCACGAAGATATCTTCCTTAAGGACCGTTAGGGTGCGTACCCCAACAGGCCCCTAAGACTCACCAGTGGGTCGTCCCGGGACACTCTGCAGTTCTTCTGGCAGACGAACTTTATCAGCAAGGGTAGAAAACTGTTTGTTGAGATCACAGATGATATTGTTAGCAGCCTGTTCCTTTTCCACCAACTCCTGTAGTACCTCAGCTGATGTTTCAGTAGCCCTTTGCTGTGCAAATGCGACATATTCCTTAAAGACCTTAAGTTGGGCATCCGCGGTAGTGCTTAACTCAAGTGCTTCACTAATAAGTGGCTGCATGGCATTTTCCACATCTACTGCTTTTTCTTTGCATAATTCAATTTCCTTCTGGAGTTCGTTTCTATGCTTTACCTTGACCATTTTCTCCATGGGTGGTAGAATCTTAATTGCTGCTTTTACTACATCCAATTCTGTCTGTTTCTGTCGAATGGTTTCTTGCAGTTGCCCAATTTTTGGATGTTTCTATAGGGTAGTCCAGGTCTCCACACTATCTTCTAACAGCTTTGATGCGCTGCCCACAATATCTGAAAGTTTTGCTGTGGATGCTTGAATGTCTGCGTGGCATTGTTCTTTGACCTCAGGTGGACTTTCTGGGCGGATACGGAGTTGAAGCTCCGCGATCTCGGTCTCATGCTCTACTTTGAGCTTCTCAATTTCACTGCGGGACTACTGCACATAGTCTTTCAACGTAGCCAATCTTTGCTTTGGTTCTTCCACTAGTTGCACGTCGATGTCAGGAAGACTTCGACATGCTTCATCCAACACTTGAAGCAATACAATCCACTTACGTTCTGTGTCCCTCTTTCCCTGCTCTACTGCTTCCAGTTGCACTGCGAGGTCATCCTTTTGCTTCCTGGTGTCGTTCAACTAGATTTGGGAAAGATGGTCTCGGGCCTAAATTTCCTTTGCGATAGCGGACTGACAGAGATACAGTTCTACCATGGACATTTTGATGTAATCAATTCCTACTGTCATGGTCATCACTGCGCAAGATGCTACATCAGTTGTGATAACGACAGTAGCGGATATTTGGCCCTTGTGTTCTCGAGCTGGCCATTGCCTTAGGTCGGGATGTGCACTTACCGGGGTACTGCGGGCTACAGTGCCAGTCACCGATTGTGCTGCTAAATCCTTCAGCTCCGATATGCCACCAGTGATGGCATGCAACTGTGTAGCCATGAACTCGGACCATTTTTTGGTAAGGACTTCAGTGTACTTTGACAAAGCCTCCTCAAGTTCCTCACTTGTCAAGCCAGTAGTGTCGTCGATGTTCTTTTCCTTCGACGCCTTTGCTTTCTTTCAGGACCGCGGTTTGTCCACTTCCTCGACTTTTGGTGACTTACGCTTATCCTGCCTGTCAGGTTCTGGAGTAGTCTCTACCAAATCTTGCCCTTCGTCTTCATCGGTGTCCATCTCATTGCCCTTGTTGCTGTCATTCTGCTGCGACTCAGTCTGTTCTTCACTGTCTTCTAAGGGAACTTGTTGTGGTGTGTTGCTAGGCCTACCACCCACATTGGTAACTATGGGGATGGGGATGTTAGGTGTCTTGCCTACATCTTTCAACCATTCAACCGACCAGTGTTGAACTACTGCGTGGATATCACCCTCGGTGACTACATATGCTAACTTGAACCATTGATGCTGTTCATTTGCGCGAGCCTGGATGAAGGTATGATGCATGTCGGCACTGAAATTGACTGCGCCATGATAGTGGGAGAATAAATTTTCACTGAGCCATGGGGTTTTTGCCATCTCAAACTGCATATCCATCATATAAAAAGAAAACACATAATTTGTCATCTGTTGGTGTTTCTTGTCCTGGGAAACCCATATCAATGTGTACCTAGCTGTGCCAGTCATGTTCTCCAGAACATCAGGGAACTGCACCTCCAAAGGCTCTCGCCATCCTACCAATGCGATAAGGACAAGTAACCATGAGTAATGGAAGGGCCTACCTTTCTCTTGCGCATCTTGAGCATCTTCCAAGAATTCCTTTGCAATGTAGTCTGCCGAGTTGTAGATGTAACCCTCGGCGCAGTTCATAGCAATTCTGATAACTAGGGCAGGTACTTCAGTTGGCCTGCACTTTCGCATGACTTTGCAGGCTAGGAGCTCTGCTGTAAAGTGGATGTGGTTTTCCCGAATCGCAGCAGTGTGATACCCACATTTTCCCTTTGTGAGGCTGAAACGTTCCTTCATGGTCTGTGCGAGCTTGGTATCCTCATGCTTCGATGGGAAATCGGTTGCTGGGTTAGGCCCTGCTCTAGGTAAACCGGTGATCCTCTAAATGAGCTCACCATTGATAGGGATTTTCTTGTCTCCTATCAATAAGTTTCCATCATGAACTAACGCCAGCAGCTGTTTGACCACTATGGTCACCTGTGGGCTGCAACCGAAGTGGGGAACGTCAAGCATCTTCAGCAGACCAGCATGATCCAAGCTGGCAGCCCACCGTTTGACTTCTACCAACATCGCACTATCGTACTTGACATATTGCAAATATGTTTTTGGTATGAACTACGGAAACTTGCTATGGTCACTTGTATCATGGTTGGAATACTTAAGCCGGTCTATCTTCCCTGTCATGGACCCAACCAGCTGCACACCCGATGGTAATGAAGGAGTACCTATTGTGAACTGCTTGCGCTGCCAAGGAGGTTTAACTCCTAGTTGAAGAGGTGGAACATATGGTGGCCGTCGTGGTGCCGTAGGATCCTCCTCGTCGCTTGGAATTTCTACTGAACCAAGTGGATCCATTCCGGAATCTTGCGATGTTTGCTTAGAGCACTTGTGTCGGTCTTCGTTCCACTTAGAACGAACTTCAAGCTTAAAATTTTTCCTAGCAGACCGTGTTTGCATTGGAGGAATCAGTGCTGTTAGGGTTTCCTCGCGTGCTGCAGGCGTAGGTGGGGGGTGGACAATGTTCTTCAGACCTGTTTGTTCAAATTCGCTCAATAAGTATTGAAGTTATTGATCGGTGGACATAGGTTCAATTGTGAAACTGCATAATGTGAAATGTGCATTGAAGGCGCCAAATCTGACAGAGATTCTGATCCCACGGCACTAAATTTTGGTAGATACCTGAAGGACAGGCAATTAAGGCAATTAAAGTACTGACTCTGTCAAATCGGCTGTGGGCCAACGGTCGGCTTTTATGCTGTGGCGCAACCAGTACCACAGCTACGTCATGATAAGGACCTTCATTAGGATAATTACCTTCGACATATAGAGACAAGTTACGCGACCAAACGGTGAGCTTTGTTCCTGTAGCATTTTTTGTCGGCGAGCGAGGGAGGGCCTGGGTTACTTCTTTAGCCTGAGACATATTAGCATGCCGAGGCCCAACCTCCTCATAGCGGGTTTCTGCCACAGGTTCCTGGGTATGACTACTCCTAGGTACCCCGTCTGTTCGAGGCACAAATGTCCATGCCACAGAATAATGTTCCAAGTGGTCCGGCAGCCAACTCTGCCTATTGAACCTGCTTCACACCTTCTGGAGCAGAGCCATAAATCTCAGGTGGAGGGCTGTCTCACAAGCTTCCCAGCTAGAAAGGTACTTCTTATGGGTAGTCCATCCTCTGGCTGTGGTGACTCCTAGTGCTGAATCCATATTCTCCACTTTCTGTGATGCCAACATCTGTGTGGGTAATGGCATAATGGACTCCGGTCAGTCTGTCAAACCATCATAAGCTGTTAGGGTTCTTGGCTGCAAAGTAAGCCATCTGAGGGACTTGGTAATTCTGGCACATCTATGGCCATGTAGCTCATACAGCCGGTTCTGCCAGTTCTCTAAACCATCATCTGAATCCGTCATGCAAGAACTGTCACACTGCCAATCCATAATACCTTCGGTAGTAGGCTCAATATAATCTTCTTCCTGTGCTGTGATATTATAAATATGCTCCAGAACATCCTGGTCTTCGTCTCTGAGTGGTTCTATATATCTCTCTCCTTGGGACGGGTCTAGGGGTATGATAACACGCAAACCATTTCCTTCGAAGGTCGTCTGTCTCTTCTTAAGGTTGATGATTGTAGCATTTTCCATGGCCCACTCAATTCCCAATAGGGCTGGATGAGGATTGCTGTCATCAATGATCTCAATAACTTCAAAATCTGCCAAAGTACTAACCCCATCAATATCTATTGGAACACTAAGGAGTCTCCCTAAGGGCATAATCCTTTGCTGATTAGCTAACCTCAATTGTATAGGGGACTAGGCCAGGGTATGTTTTTCCATTTGTTCCCAGGTTTGCTTGGTGAGAACATTAAATTCTGATCCTAGATCCAAAATGACATCAGTCATATCATACTCCCCTATCTGAACATTCAATCTCATTTCCCTACCCGTTCTTTGGACACGATTAACAGTTTTCTCCTGATCAACTCTTCTCTGAGGGTCTGTGATAGCAAGAACTTTTTGCAACTCCTTTAAATCATTCTGATTCCTCAAGAGTTTCATACAACTCTATAAAAAGGAGGAGAGTGTACTTACTTTATCCATCAAAGCATCTTGCGGCTGCGAGTCCTGCTGAGGTTGTTGCACAGGTACTGCTGCCATGCTAGGGTCAACAATATCGTACTAAGCCTCCTTGACTGGTGTTTGGTTTCTCACAGTATCATGTCCTAGGAATTTCTCGGAGGCTGTACGAATGCATGCCTCGGCAGGATGTTTCTGCGTATTCTGTAGGTGTGTCGTAGCTCCACTCTGGGTGACAACATTGATGGCTGCGGTAGGTCTCTACTCAATGGAAATCAACAGAATATTCTGGGTAGGACCACTGTTGTTTTCCTGAATCTTAGCTATCAGCTGGGGGCACTGCTCAATCACATGATCTACTGCGCAGCAATACCGACAGGTTGTAGTGGGGTTCCTACAGTCCCGAGCCAGATGCCCAGCTTAGTTATAGTTGTAACACATGATCTGGTGTCTACCTCGTCCGGCCATACCACCACGGCCGCGACCTCCAAAATCACCCCTTCCAGAGGCATCACCTCGGTAACCGTAGCCATCATTATTTTTCCCTTCATTTTGTACTCGGTAGGCGTCATAAGTGCGCTCGCGCATGAGGTCATAACTACGACACTCCTCTTCATTATGCCTTACTGAATTACAAAACTTGTAGTAGGGGTTCTTGGGAACTTGTACATATCTCTGGAGAAGATGGCAGTTTTCAGGGCGATGTTGGCCAGTGGTCTGACAGATCTCACAATATAGAACACCGGGGTTGAATTGGTTTGGCGCACTCATATTCAGGTAAGTTCTGACCACAGGACATTGGTCCCTGTCGTGCCCTTCTGTTCGACATTGCGTACACCAAACCTCCTCTCATCTTGTTTTAGATGTCTTCATATCGTGAAGCTCCAGGGCCATTGCTACTAACTACACTTGGATTTGAGCAATACCAGAATCATCTCCGACAGGGGCGGTCTCCAGCTTCATTGCGATTTCTAGAGCCTCTTGCTGGTTAGCAACCTTCTGTTGCATGAGAGGAATTCTGATATGTGGTAGTAATGCTACAATAAACCTTTCCTTGTGCTGTGCAGGTCCAATGGTGAAACTGACTTGATCCAGTAGAACTTTGAATCTCTGGTCAAAGTCCCACACTGATTCGCCGCACCGCTGCTGAATATCTTTTAGTTCGGTGATACACTGCGATTCTGATTTGGGCTTCTTGAATTCTTTGATTATAGTGGCCTTAATCTCATCTAAAGTAGGGCTCTGAGTACTGGAGAATTTCATGAACCAGGTCAAGGCCTAGTCCCTGAAAGAAGTGACTAGTTGCATGCTTCTGTCAGCTGGATCCATAATGTTTCTAGCATTCCACACTGCTTCACATAAGAACAAAAACTGTTCTAGGTCCTCCGACCCAGATCCTTTGAAAATAGGGAGCTTAATATCATCAGCTAGGTGGGCCATGGTGGATCTGGGAGGGTTGGGAGGGGGACAAGAAGTCGATGGGGGGGGGTTTACTAGGGTAGAATGGTCGGCGACAAGAATACTCGGGCTAGGTTGATTGTCAGACTGCGACGGAGTTTCAGGGGTAATGGAGCTGTATGGCGGGGTGACCGGAGGGTTTCCAAGGGAAGGGTTTTCTTTCGGGTCTGACTCTTTGGGATTTATAGGGGACGGCTCGGTATCCTGTCCTAAGGAATAGGACTCAAAATATCTCTTGTACCTTTTTCCACTTTGAAGCAAACCACTTTGCTCAGCGAGGGTGTTGTCACTTGCAAACATATGTCTGTAACACAAAATCTAACACTCTGATTCAAATAGCAATATTCCCTTTTCAGCCAATAGCATTTTAATTTTCAAACTAAATAAATTCAAAAGCTTACCCCTTGGTCCTTGGAAGAATCGTCGCTCAGCTTCACTAAAGGAAGTGCTCGTGTCGATGGCGAACTCCGTCACAAAGGCCTCCAGGGTCCGCATGGTCCAGAAATCAACCGCGCAGGAGATCTTGTTGTTCATTCCTTTCAATATATTAACTCTTGCGGGGGTCCAAAAAGAAAACCGCCACTCGTGGAATTTCGTTATTTTCTTAGCTAACTTGGACAACCACTGGTGCAACTCTATGTGGATACTACCAAAGAAAATTTCATAAGCATCACAAAAAACATACCTCTGTAAAAATTCATGTGCGCTACGACATGGATTTGTGTTCTCTTTCTCAACAAATTTCAGATAAGTCTCATCAAGCCAATCATTGATTTCCTTCACAGAGGGCCTCCAGAACATAGCCCTCGAGGTACGACGTAAACCCCTCTTGAGCAGATACTGAGTTCAACCGGCAACGCAACCACTTTGTCGGGCAATAGGGAAGACTCGGATTTAATCCTTCTGCTTCACACCAACAAAAGACCCACAGTGTTGGCCCTTTCGGCAACAACGTGCGAACAGGTTGCAGTCTCACCTGAAACAGCTATGGGGTGCCGCAGAATCCGATTTCTGCAAGCAGAGAGGGATATTACTGTACCTTAGCCTTTAACAACTTATAATTAATAACCACAGAGCTCCAACATTCATATATATAGAACTTCGTAGATAAATAAACAAACAGTGACTTGCTTAACCCGTTAATGGGAATTCACAGCGAAGCTATCTATTAACAGTGATCTTACTTATCAGATTTATACAGTTATTAATGCATAAAAGAAAAACATAAATAGAAACATCACAAGAACCACAACACCAGATATAACGTGGTTCACCCCCAGTGTAGGGGTTACATCCACAGAACTGTGTTTTATTTCAACTTTCTTCAAAATCACAGTTCTGATCTGCGCACTCAGCAGCAGTTCTCTTCAAGTCTCTTAAGCCGCGCACACAGCAGCAGGCCTCTGTGCACACAGCTACAGATTTCCCTTAACCTCTTACAAAAACCCTCTGCGCACACAACTGCAGAGGTTGTCCACGCACATAGCTGGGACTTAACCTTTCCTTACAAAATATCCTTAGCTTCGCCTTAATTTCCCTTACATCAAAAACCTAACCTTTCTTATTTACAAAAATGCCTATTTATATATTGCACTATTACAAAACCATGGATTCAAACCATGGGCACCCAAAACCCTAAACCCTGGTCTTAAACCATGGGTTTATTATAATAGAGGACTTTGACTCAACCCTCGACACCCCTAAGACTATTTTGAGTCAACCTCCGCTTACAAACTCCTTTGGCTCGCGAAGATATCTTCCTTAAGGATCGTTAGGGTGCGCGCCGCAACATTAGGATAGCTGCATTTTTTACCCTATAACCAGGCTTCTAGACTCCATGATCATAAGGAAAATGCAGTGGAAATACATGGCATAAATAGATGCAAATGTAGGGACATTTAATCAATAGTAAGCTCTACTTAATTCATTCATAATCATTCTACAGAATGAGTATATTCATAAGCAAATACATTTCTGAAATAACACAACAAATAATACTTATCTTGAAGATAAAGTTGTCCCGCAACTAGATATGTCGCTGCAACGTTCCACCCAACCATAGGCCAGTTGTGTTCATTAATATCTCAACACAACTGCCACCCCCGAGCTAGGCATGACTTCCATAAGGAACTAGGGAACAACAGGCTCACACATAGCCATAACACATCAAACATAGTCAAGCCAACCTAAAGTTGGGTTTCATAGACTATTTAGCCAAGACAATACACAATTGGGTGTAATAGGCTATAGGAAAACAAGCCAATACACTATTGGGTTTAACAGGATATTCATCCAATCCAACTAAAATTTGGGTTTCACAGGATCCACATAGTCAAGCCAATATTCACATTAAGGACTAGCCAAAGGCTAGCTAACATATGGGTTTAACAAGCTACTCATCCAAGCCATCTCAGTGCTGGGTTTAACAGGATATTCGGCCAAGCTAGTTAACAGTTGGTTTTATCAGGTTGCCCAGCCAAGGATCACACATGGTCAAATGCACAACAAGACACAACGAAGACAATATCCGATTGGTTTCACAGGATTCCAAGCCAATCCAATATACAATTGGGTTTCACAGGCTGTCAGCAAAGCCAATATAAGTATGGGTTTCACAGGCTGCTAAGGTGGTGGAAAGGAAGAATGTCTAAGCTAGTAGCTCATTCAAGAGCTATGGACACCTCCTGTAATATCCCAAATCTCGGACCTAACACTTATAGGCATGAGCCTACTAATTATGATGTTATCTTGATATTTTATTTTGATATATTGGGTCGAAGACCCCACTGCATATGAACATGATGATTTATTTTATATATTGGGCATAAGCCAATTGTTGATGACACATATATATGTTTTTTTGTGTTGGGGGTGTACCTTGAAGCACATGCATGATGAGATGTTTGTCTTGAGTGAAGAACTCTAGAGCACATGAGTAATTTATGTTGTGTTGAGCGAGGAGCTCTAGAGCACATAAGTAATTGATGTTGTGTTGAGTGAAGAGCTCTGGACCACATGAGTATTTATAATTGTGTTGAGCATTAAGCTATGGAACACATGGAAATATAAGATTGGAAGTGTTGGGCATAAGACCTAGAGCCTTCCATGTTGATGTTAAGCATAAGCTCTGGAGCATC
Source organism: Pseudotsuga menziesii (assembly GCA_001517045.1). Taxonomy (NCBI): domain Eukaryota; kingdom Viridiplantae; phylum Streptophyta; class Pinopsida; order Pinales; family Pinaceae; genus Pseudotsuga; species Pseudotsuga menziesii. Next base: position 37,635 of record LPNX010507692.1, read on the forward strand.
GGATGTATCGTATAAGTACATCCTAGCATTAGTGTTGAGTGAAGAGCTCTGGAATTGCACTAAGTTTGTAACTCCCTGTTAAACATTGAGTATGGGATCTGGTAAGTGCTAGGGGTTACTGAAAATAATTAATAATTCCTGAGTGAAAACGACTCGAGAAAAAATATTGATCTCATCATACTTATTGTTACTGAAAAGAATTAATGAATCTCGAGTGAAAATGACTCGAGAAAAAATATTGATCTCATCATACTTATTTTTAAGTGATGAAATGAAATTTCAAATTTTTGTATTCTCATCTAGCACTGAACAATACCATGTTATACGAGGGAATCCAACATGAAAGGATGTTTAGAGTTTCCTAGCCTAGTATACCTAACCATCTACCTACTTGACCTTAATGAAGAAGTGCCATTAAGTCTAGGGATCATGGTATATGATTCCTAAAGATAAATGTTAACAAATGTTATATTATTATGTATTTTATACATGGTATGTATAAAGAATAAATATAGTAATAATATTAATGATGAAAGAAAGAAATGAAAGCTCCATCCATTATTATTTATTAGTAAAAGATAATAAATAGTACAATACCTACAAAATTCTAATTAGGAACTAGTTGAAAGTTCTTAAGTTAAACTATTAAAAAAATTATCCAAATTAATTAAAAAGGGTTAAATCAAGAAATCAAGGTTTCCTGATTTAATTGTCCCTTTGACTAAAAATTTTGTCTATAAAGTCTCAAGCCAAGGAAAGGATTGGGGCTTTGACGTATCTTATGGGAGTCATTATTCTTCCTATTTTTCTCTCAAGAGAATGCTTGAAGAACAATTTCCTAGAAGGAAAGGGAGAACTGATCCACACCTAATATACTAGATAGGAAACCCTACCTTAGGAGCTCTAAGCTACTTGCATGTTTGAGTCCAGCTCAGGGGGGGGGGGTGTCCAAATTGAAACCAGGAATGGTTCTAGGTCATTGTTGGGTGGAACGTGGTAGTTTACAAGTGATTTGGTCATCTAATACATAGGTCAGATTTACCTATGAATAGTTAATGTTGGTTATCTCAGTGTGCAGGTTCAACCATTAAAGAAGCTTCATATTACAGGTATGAGATTCTAGGCTACCTATTCTATTTTTCTAGAATAAATGCTAGCTGATTTGGGTAAGATTTGCATTACATGTTCTAACCCTATATGTTTGATTTCTGTTCAAATCTTCTAGGGTTTACATTTTAAGTTATAACCCTAGGTTGTACTTTACTTCTTATGTTAGATTTATTCATGGTTTATTTCTTTAGATTACTTCTACAATTTAATTATTGTATAAATGTTATCAAGGGTTTGCACCTTAGTTTTCATTCTTGTATTATAATTACTGTAGAAACTGTGTTAATTACAAACAAGGATTTATTTAAGATCTTTTACCTATATATTCATTTGTCCTTTATAACTCTACTGACATATTCCATTTGTTAGCAGAGGCATGTTTTAGATGTACATACACTAGTTCAGAACTAAGTTATATCTATATAAGTATAAGCCTACCACCTAGTTAACCTAAGCTATTATCTAAAAGTGAACTACCATATATATAAATATATAAATCAACAGATATAAAATAGAATCATAAATCCAATCTACTAAGTACAATAATTACCACTAAGTATAGACTGCAAATATTCCACATTAAATCTAAGATAAATAAACCAATAACAACCTTTCAAGGTCTGCATATTTAAAATATATACTATTTACTAAATCATTTCCATTAAAAATTAAATAAACAAAGTAAGCATCAAAACCATTCATGGATCTACATTATAGTCCCATCTAATATCAATTCACAGCCATCGTATAATAATTAAACAAAGAACATTACAATATAAACAATTAAAAAAAAAACATGTAATTACATTAAGGTCGTAGGAATGAATCCTGTAGATGACCTTTTCCATTTTGCTTACATAAACTACGATTCCTTATGTTTTAAAATCCACAGCAAACAATAATACACATGAACCAAATTATAAACCTCATCGAGTCTTATACACAAAGGTCGTAGTATCAACTCTGGTGGGCATCCAAGCCA
>LPNX010507696.1:7820-100400 GCA_001517045.1 Pseudotsuga menziesii
TGTATGCAAAAAATTACTTCTATGAATTATAATCACGAATCTAAAAAGAACTACTGCTTGTTATTTTTTTTTTCCATTTGAACTCATTTGGCATGTTGGACAGTCAGGTTTCCTAATAGTAAAAGACTTCTAGGAATGTAATATCTGCATACCAGTGGTAAAATTGTTTGAAACAGCCTCAATATCATTAGTCATGGCCTGTGCTTTTGATCTGATAAACTTTGCCTTCAAAATATGAACTTTTGATCTGATAAACTTTAGAATCACTTGTGTTCAACACATACACACAATCAATTTTTGCAAATAGATTAGTCCACAATCACCTGAGATTGGCACTAAAATCATACCAAATGCAAGCATGCTTCCTTGTGTCCATGTGAAATAGAGATCTGCCCGGATTTCTATAATATTGATTGGTCACCAGCCTCTGTAAAAATAGCACAAAAGAGATAAGAGTTGGTAGAATATTTTGAAATCTAGACATTCAGATAAATATAATGTTCAGTGTTATATAAGCCTGTTGCGTAGGAATGCACCCCATTTTTTGTAAGTAAAGCCCATAAGGTATCGACACAAACAATGTAATAATTTATAACTAAAGTGCATGATCAATATTGTCAAGATCAAACAAACCATTAGATATGGTCATTGATCAATCTATTGATATTGTCAATAACCTTAGGCTATGTAGAGACCTAGTCCCAAGCTAAATAGGTTAGCTATTATCTCTATTGTGAACTTATGCTATTAGTTGTACTAGTGTACTCTTATTCTCCCAAATATAACCAAGCTATGCCATTTCGATAGTGGGTTTTCCTCCTCCTACTCAGATTTCCCATTTAAATCCAAGTGTGTTTTAGTGTGTGTGTTGCTATTGCTTTCATCATTTTGAAAAACTCTTCATGACAAATATCATCTCCACCGAGATATGGCAGTAGCATTTGATTGTGAAACCACTTTTGCATCTAGTCATTTTCATATGACCAGCATTTTTACTAGATTGTTTTTGTCAATTTTACGAGGCATGCCAATAATAACAAATTCAATGGCTACTAATGAAATGAGCACCATCCAATAATGTTACCACAATATGAATAGAAAATCTAATGCAATCTGTAGATTACTGTGAGGTGTTTGTGGAACACTGGTCATGAGCTACACAGATGCATCCACAACATTATAAAATAGTGCCATGGCCAGATATTCTCAACTACGAGGATAAACAATGTTCACGACCGCAATGGACAGTTGTTTGAGATATGTGTCTTATTTGTTTCATCAAGTTCCACTCTATATGAAATGATTACCTTCCACTAATTTAAAATTTTCGGAATCTTAACATTTCAATGATTTGTATATACTCACAGATCTCATTGCCTTGACCAGATGACCCTAACAACAGGGAACTTGGACATTTATCAAACTCTTACCATTTTTTCTGTGAATTGCTACACATTTTGCAATTTGGTGCACTCGCTCCTTGATGTATATAACCATCAAAATACATGGTAACCAAGAAAAAATTAACAGAACCATTGTGAACAAAATGAAGTAGCTGCTTAGCCATAGTCACTGATGCTTACCTCATAACCAGAATTTATGGCCTTCATACCATATTATATTTTTATTTTACATGTTAAAACAACAAATGCTTGCTGAAACAAAATAAGGGGTGTTGAAACCCACCTTGAGAGAACAAAATATAGAACAGTACTACTGTTATGACTACTAAAATTAGCATAAAAGAATCATGGATGTAAAAACAAATGTTGAAATCCTATTTTCCTACATTCCTAGAATGGGCATCAGACAACAATGATAGCAGAAAGATTTCCTACCCAAAGCATTGCTATCCTTGCAAAGAAAATATGCTGTAAATTAAACACCCTGCAAAATGTGCAGGCTGCAGCCCATCAGTACTTGCATAATAACTTGTGTTCTAGACAATGAACCAAATCAAAACAGGTTTCCTGTGAATATACACTTGGAACTAAGTTTAGATTTGAAATTAAATCTACACTCAAGGATGATCATAGGAAAAATAGAAATACAGAATCATATCTTCCAGTGATCATATGAAATACAGGATCCTACCAAATTCATGTGACATGAGCTGAGTGCCTGCTAGGATATATTAAAATCACTTGACAGAAAATAAAAAATGACCTGTTCCTATTTGTGGAGCACATCTTTGTGATTTCCGACTCCATTTGTATTGGTTGAATTTAAAATGTCCATTAGTAACTACATGAAATACCTGGAAACACTGAGAAATAATCATAAATGAGTTACGAGCAAGATGTATTTCTAGCTTTTAGTAGAGATAGCAGGAATCATTAGTATATACCTCAACATATTGACACCTCCCGTTGTTGTTGTATAACCAGCCAAGCTCACTAGTGAATTATTTTTAAAATAATGTCACAACCATCCAAAAATGTAGTACAACCCAATAAACTATAATACCCATCCTTGCTGTAGGTTGTCGCATTAGCATACGCCCACCAGAAACCCTGGTTCAAAAGACATTTATTTCCATCTTTTCCAAAGCATGAAAGGAATTGAAAACAATTTCATTCAAATGCAAGAAAATATCTTTAAAGTTTAAAAGGTTACCAGATCCCATCAATCTGGTCTGCTAGTGATCTTGTAGACTTTGGAATGATCCGAGTTGATGTGAGTGACTTGAAAACATGAACTGAGCCATAATCACCAGATAATGAATGTAGTAAGTTATTGGTAGTATTAATATTGAACTCGTATTGCAGAGTAAACAGAGAACAACAATTTCAACCTTTCTCGTCATCTTCACGGTCTGAAGTTGACTTATTAGAGTCCATGTGTATATTAAGTGCAAGATGATTGCTAGAAGCCTTGCATGTACTACGGACATGGGGTGCCATAGGAACTGAAGAAACTGAATTTTTGCTTGATTGTCCCTGCCATGGATAGAAAGACATAATACTTTGTAATTTAAACTTTTAAAGGGAAACACAGCGACAACCAAAACACCATCAGAGAGCGTGCATGAAAAAACAAACTTAACAATGAACACAGGTATTTTATAGTTGTTGGGAGACCAAAAATATGAAACTTATTTGTATCAATATGCAACTGCATTGACATGTGCACAATACATACAAACCATCCTCCAATTAAACCCCAAAACACCCAATAGAAAAGACAATGTACCAACAAGACAGAAGGCCTATGCTTTAATAAAGATGTTGCTATTTTGGAACTCTCAAACAAGTTATTTTGGACTTCACTGCTACTTCTTGTACCATCCTCAATGGAGGCAGCTAGATCTCAGAGTCACTCAGACTACTCGTTTGTATAAGGTAAAATAATCTTGTCTGCAAGATCAAGGTGAAGCACAAGTAGCAAGAGAATGGCATAAGCAAGAACGAGGGGAAGCACAAGTGCCTAGTCTTTTTGGCATATCTGACTCATTCACACCATGTTACTATATTGCATTAACACACTGGATTTCGTGGTCTTTATAGCTCAGCAACCCTATTGGCACAAGCTCAACCAAACACTATAGTGTGTGTGTTGCTATTGTTTTCATTATTTCATTACTGTTATTTTGTTTGATGATAATATTATTGATCTGCTGCGATTGTTTATCATAATCATGGTTATATCGTTATTCTATTCATAGACTTCATGATAAACGACACACTTGATTGTGGAACTATATTTACTGCTACTTTTTTGCAGGTTGAATCCTTTTGAAAACCAACAACATGATTTGGATACAAGTTTCTATATGAAAACAGAATGTTGTATGCAGGTCCAGACCTCCATGCATAACAACTACTTTCAATTTGATAAGGAGAAAACAAAATATAAATGAACTTTACCTTTGGGAGGAACAATCACTATAAGGGAGCTACTATGGTGAAAGTAGTACTCACTCACACTCCCTTGCAATACACTTCAAACCATAGAAGATGTCAGAAACAACAAAACATTTGACCCAAAAATAGCATACTCGCATTTCAGATATGCTCTAACTTTTAAACACAACTTTAAGCTTACAAGGAGATGCAAAGTATTCAAAATAAAAGGGTCTTACCTCTTGATTATCCCAGTCCTCTTGTTCCCATTACAAGTGCAGCGGGATTGATTCTTACAACTTCACGACATAGTGCTTTACCTACGTCACCCTCCATAATCCTAGCTTCTGTTTTCACCTTTTCAGTGGAAAAATGACAACATAGCAGTCAAAACCAATGGACTAACATTCTCTAAGAACTACATTTACAAGGTTTCTTATTGGTATTACCATGGAAACTTCATATATTTCTTCTATTGCAAGCCTTTCCATTAGACCTTGTGTGGCATCAAACAACACCTCATCATCTGAATCTGTGCTTTGAAGCATATCACAATGAAATACAACTCTTATCAGTATGAAATCATCTATGGTACAAAAGAAGGTAAGTTTAAATATAAGCCCAAATATATTTAACCAACTCCAAAAAAACTCTTGTAATGATTCAAAATGTGATATGGAACATGATCATCCAACACATAAATTGATCAGCACAAGCTATTCAGAAGTGAGTTACAACTTGCCCCAAAAGAAGGGAGGGTAGGGTGTTAAACTATGGAAACAATATTATCACAAAATCCATATAGACCAAGTGTAGCATCTAAAATTTGTGCATCCTTCTCTCTGCAGAACTAGAGAGAATCGTGACTTGAGTATATTAAAATACTATGATGTTAAGTCACAAAAAGTTGCCTTGCTCAAATAAGACAGACATATTGCAGGTGGATAGAGTGGACATAAAACCAATAAAGGTGTTATTATCAATAAGAAAGTAAATGCTATGGATTTTGGAAACTGTAAGAATACTTTTATATATGTAGAACCAAAATTTGGACAATTGAAGGGAGAAATCAATTCTTCATACTTCACTGCTACTTCTTGTAACATCCTCAATGGAGGAAGCTAGATCTCAGAGTTTCCAAATATTGATCTATAGTACTTGCCAAAAGGAAGGAGAATTTACACTGTCAGTGATTCCCAATTTTAAATCAATATACCCAAATGATTCATATTTGTTGACTATACAGTAGTTATGTTCTAGAATGATTCCAAAACTCATCAAATGCTTAAAATAACATGATTCTCTTATAGATATCAAGGAAATAAAATTATCAAGGTGACCAAAACAATTTCCAAAAATGAAGTATTAAATCAAGCGTGAATTTCAAAGGTGTATAGTAATATATATCATCCTTTTTTTATTGTGCTCACCTGTATTATTAATGCTCTGATGATTTTCTCCTGACCCAGTGAAGTTGTTACTATAAGTGTGATGTGGAAAACCCGCCGCAATCAAGGAACAGTCCAGAAATTGGAGTGGATTCAAATTGTTTTTATACATCAAAGCCTTCTTATGTTGATTTGAACAAGTTTCATCATTGGGGATTTTCTCCACTGAAACAGATGTTGACTGATCTGAATTAGCTTCACTGCACTCTATCATTTCAGTATCTTCCCCATCTGAAACAAATATTATCCGTGGTATGGTAGATGTTTGGTTCTAAGCTACTTCTGCCAATCCCTCATAGCATTCCAAGAGACATTTTGCAATGCCAACATCAGCTTCTACATTTTTTTCATCAATTCCTCCTGGGAATTTTCTCATGATAATTTTGGATTGATCATATATGTTCTTCATTTACCAATTAAAGAACCATCACTTCCAATGTTATGATTGGAACTATCACTTTTGTCACTTTCCAGGAAGGATCCCATCAATATTGAAAGGAGATCCGGATACTGTTTCATAGCTGTCAACAGGGATACCAGCTGATGATAGAGCTTGTTCCTTGCACATATGTCTAACATGGAATCATTGATCATAAAGTATTCTAAAACTTGGTTAAGAATATTTTCCTGACTCAGAAGAACATAGGCTGATAAACCTAAGAAAGGATGAGAGCCATGAGACTGTTCAAATCCAGTACCAGCACTCCAGACAGTTTTCTTCCCATGATTTGTTCTATCAAAAGGGGACCAATAGCCACCCATTGATACTATAGTTGTCTAGTCATGATCAAAATCATGAGGTGCAATGCTAAGGTTGTTGTTAGAGTTAACAGTTACTGGGGTATACTCAATAGAGCTAACAGTTATTGTGGTGTAGCCAGAGTTAACAATTTCTGTGGAATAGTCATCATAGTTACCAATTTCTTTAGCATACTCATGAAAGTTGACATTTCCAATTGTGTATTCATTAGAGTTGGCATTTACTATTGTATACTCATTAGAGTCGACATTTACTATTGCATACTCTTTAGATTCGACATTTCCTGCTGCATACTCGTTAGAGTTCACATTTCCTGTTGCATACTCGTTAGAGTTAACAGTTCCTTTGGTGTACTCAGTATGAATTGATTCAAGATCTGCCATTATCCCATAGATTCTATAGTTTTCTGCTTCCCTGCAAACATAAGTACCTCTCCTTCCTTTTCTTTCAGACTGGGAATTGGACAACCCACATGCAGCACACTAAGAAAAGTCACATTCTGTGCATACACAAAATACTGTAGAATGCACATTTCCATCCCTTAGTAGACTCTCCAATTGATTTACAGCATCATCAGTCTTTTCCTTCCCTGTAAAACCTCTATTCAGTATGGAAACTGATGAAAGAAAAGAAAATAGAGGACAAGAATTCAATTATCTATGTACATCTGTGGTAGTTCTGGATGAAGAGGACCATAAAATAATGACTGATTCGTCTTCCCTTGCTATCTATATTCATAAAAAAGGAGATAATCCTCTAGATTTAAATTTCTAGTTTGCAAGCTTGAAATCATGATTTATTTCCCCACTGTTAAAACATAAAAGCAGCATACCTTTTCCTTTGCTGGAAGACATCCTCATAGATAATATTGCCTTATTCTGTTGACACCTGATACAATTGATCATATCTGACCTCACCATTGAACCGTAAATATTTTTGTAAGCAATCCACAGTGAATTCTCATAGTTTTGCATAGTATCAACATCAAGCAGCTCAACTAAATTTGTTTTACTGAGCTCCAGTCCACACCTACCACATAGTAAGAAATATAAATATATTTTCTCAATTATAAAAGTTAAGAAAATTTCTCCATTTTCCTGAGAAAAAACAGAGTTAACAAGTACAAAATATATGGGGAATACAAGAGCTTAACATATCCAAGAAAATCGCTGTCATATCAAAGAAATACAGGAGAGAATAATTAACTGGTAAGAAAAGAGCAGATGCTTAAGATTTGTTGAACAGGACAACCAAGCACTTTTCAGTAGTATTTGTCATGTTAATGGTAGTTGAATCTACTTCACGTATTTTGGCAATATCATTGTCTAATGCAAGTCTTTGAGAACTTTCCTCAGGCACCTCAATGCCCACTCAAATCTTCTAGAATCATTTTTCCTAAGACAATTGTGAGACAGTTGATGTTTTTCCTCCAAAAAGTGTGAGATAGAAGACAATTGTGGCAAAATATTGTCCTCATATAACTAATGTAAGACAAATTTGCGATAGAAATTAATCATGTAGTTTTGAAGGTAAATTTGTAGTGAAAATTCCTTTTTTGAGGAGTATTAATTAGTTAGTTTACTTGGCATGAAAAATACACATATCAATACAACAAGGTCCAAGAAATATGATAACATAAGTTGATCTTTTTCAAAATTCGGTGTGAAAAAACTTAAATGTGTAATCCTGTCTAGATGCATTTCGATGGCCTAAACTCCAACTGCCATGTTTAAGGTCAAAATAGCACAACCAGTCAAAAGTTTCCACAAATTCCTTGTAAGATGCTTATACATTACCTTGGGCATTGCAATTGTACTATGAGATAAACATATGAGGGTTCTGACATCTCCATTTAGTTCTCAATTATAGATGCCACATTAGACTTTAAGCAGACCCTACATATATGATGCTGGTAGCTGGTGACAAAAGTATCATCAGGATTATGGATGTTCACATCTGCTGGATGTCACCAAATCCAGTTGTGAAAGGAGGTAAAGATGACAACAGGTGGGAGCCTGGGAGGAAAGATTGCACTGGTTTGTTGTAATTCCAATTTTTCTATGGATGGATGATTCAAAGGATAAACTTTTGTGAAACATCCAAATGATGGACACAAGTAAAATTGTTCTATATAAAGTTTCTTGGACACATAGACCATGGCAACTCAGTACGTATTAAGCAGCAAATAAGCAGGTACAATGTGAGTCTGTTTTGCCTTTAGTACAACACAATTGCTTGGGACAATATTAGTACCCTTTAAATGGTATGTTGTGAGGCCTACACCCATTGCAATTGACATGATGGCATGGAGTTGAACCAACATGACATGGAGAGATTTATATTTCCCTACAATGATATATATTATAAGAATATAGTATCCTAACAACTAAAACCCAGTGACCCCACAGTTTATGTTTCACTTTGGAGTTGATTATCCCACTTATTTAGAGGGTACATCCATGAAATATTTTTGTCTTTCCCTTTGCTGCATGGCTAGGGTGACATACCTCCATCACAGTGGTAGTTGCATAGTTGGACACTAACTTGGTTATGCCATTACAGTATTTTTTGAAGATTAATTTAACCCTCTGCAAGCTAGGTACTATTAGAGTTAGGGTGAAGTAGTTGTCGCCACTGTAACTATTTTTAAGTATCAACGTGATTATGGCTTCTGCCTAGCTATTGTCAAGGATTAACTCACCCCCATGAACCAGTGATAGCATGCCAAACATAAATGTACCTAGAATCATACAAATGTAATATAAATTCAGAAAATAGTAGCATGCCAAATCAACTATGGGGGGAAGTAGTATGCGTATTAAAATAAATTTTTTAATATATCGTCTATTCACTATATAACAAAGAATGTAACTTATGCATTCATGAGGCAAGAGCTATAATGCAGGGTTTAAAGCATATAGATAAATAAGGAGTATTAATTGACTAATTCTTGATGGACAGCTAAAGAAGTTTACTTTAAATTGTGGCTCTCTTTTGCTTCTGTAAGAATGTGTCTAAGGCCCAAAGCAGAATCCTCTTGTCTCTCACCAATCTTTCTGAAACTTGCAATTTTCTTTTATATGTGTCAGTTGATTTACAAAACTAAGTTATGATCCCATAGAATGATTAGAGTTCCATTAGAAAGCCAAGAATTGAAAGGAAAATATCTTCGAACAACAAATAGAGATGAATTATTGTCTCCAAATGTCATAGTTCAAACAAAAAAGGAGATCAAACCTACTTTGCTGAATAGCCAACTTGAGGAGGATTTGCATTATGGTCCATTTCAACAAATTTCCAACCATAATCGATAAGCACAAACTTCGAAGGGGTGCCCCCTTTCTCTAGACTGTTAAAGAAATAAAAAAACCATAATCATTTTAAACTGGACCTTCAAGATAATGTCGATGTGTAACTATATATCTACACAAGTTAATATACATTTATAGAACATACAAGTGGCCTGGCAAAACATTCTACCTTTCTATACCTTGTTTTACTCCCTCAGCTGAGACATCTGTGTAAAATGCATCCCTTGCACACCACCCGAACTAGTGGAGTATGTTAGGTAACTGCAAGACAAATATCCAAACTCTAAGCTAACAATGAACCAACAAAGACTCATAATGGCTTAGTAAAACAGTACACAGATACTTGTTATTCTCAATTAAGATTCAATGTGAGCTAAACGTTTTAGCACACAGAACACATTCAGACATCGTTGGAAAAAACCAAGGTTCAATTCCATGAGAAATTACCCATCTTTCTTTAACGATGAACAAAGGTTTTAGAATGCCTCTCTACATCCCTGTGCTAGCAACAATTGATGTTATTCATATAGTATTGATGCTGGAATATGAGAAGTTCCAAAAGGAAGGAAATAAAATACAAAAGTTGAAACATAGCAAGGGTTCTCACTTTACTGCACTAGTAATCACTTCATATGGATCAGTTCCAGCCCCAAGAAAAACTGAATAAAATCATTGAGTTATTTCAACAGCAGGATCTCCTGGAATGCCAAATATGAAGTAAATTCAAGAGAAAATAAAAAAGACTAATTTTCTCTTGAGAATTTACAGTTAGAGTTATGTTAAGTCTTACATGTATTAGATATAAGAAATTTATACCATTCATATTCTCTACAATTCTTACCTCTTTCCAAAGAGATTTCGAGCTCATTGTTTTCATTTCCTTGAAAAAATGCTCTGAAAGATCCTTCCAATAGCGGCAAGAAAACAATATAGATTGTTGGCTCTCCAATGCCATCACCTACACCAGTACTCAAAGGTGAACCTTCGCTACCCTCGACTAGCAAAAACTGAGTCTCAAATGGGACATCTTTCCCATATGAACCCATCCTCTCTTTCATCCACCAGAGCTTGAAAGAGAACAAAGACAAAAAAACGAAGGCCTCTGTAAAAATGCATATAAAATACATCCATCGTAACCCATAGAAAATAATTGTAAGATGAATAACCAAAAAAATCCCAAAAACGTGCACTTCTTGCAGCTGTCACAATGCATTGTAAAAGTCCTGAACATCAAAGATGACAATCTCAAAATACAACACTTTGGTTCTAAGGAATTCATACACTTAAGCAAGCACTTTCTATAAATTAATGAAACCCACTCCTCACCATAGAACAAACAACCAAACTAAAGAAAATAACATCACAATAAAGTATCCTCCTACATGGTATTTTATCCTATTATTAAGCATGAAACCTTCAATCTATCAAAATTACTACAAATTATTGAAACATAGTCCTCACCAAAACATATCAAAAGTTCAAACCAAAAACAATATATCCAAATATCACTCTGGTGCTTACTCTCATACATACTTGAAGATGTGGTTTCTTTAGAAATTAATGAAACCCATTCTTCATGAAATCATGTGAAACTAAAAACCATAGCTCAACTTTATAATTAATGAAACCCAATCCTGACCAAAAGACATCCCAGCTAAAAACGATAGATCCCAGTACCCAACATTCTGCTACCTAGTTTTTACATAAGTAGAGAATGTAAACTCTCAGACACAACTAAAAAAGTAATATTCATAACGGCCTTCAAATTAGGCTTCTGAACACAAGATCAAGCCCCCACAAAAATAGGTGTAAAACACCAAAGCTAATGCAGCATTATGTTGCTTAGGCTTGTACATAACCCAACTACATTTTGTTGTCACAGAAACAACTAGTACAATGAATCGGGATTATTACTCCCAGAGAAAGCCACATCTAAACAATAACAGTACAAGAAACCTTCAAATTAAGCTTGATTCCCAACCCCAAATATTCAAAACCAACAATTTTCAATGAACAATTTCGTTCTAGAAACAATTCATTCTACAAATTGATGACTCATGAATTTGTTAATCCCAATAAAACACCAAAAATAGCCTGCAAATTACACTACTGAATAGAAGATAAAACTCCCACCAAAAACACAAAACCATAGAAATCCAACAAAAATTCACTGCAGAACAATATATTTCTAGTAGCCACAAACCTGTCATCCTCAAAGTGAAAAAGGCATCAAAGTATGCTATAGAAATTTGCTATAGAAAATCAGAACAGGCTTCCTCAAAAACCAAAAGAATAAAAACTAGCACTTTTTGGATTCTTTTGAGAGCGAGTTGGAGAGTGGCCTGCATCACTAAGACCTTTATGGGTGAAATTTTGTTGAAAATTTAAGTAAACGACCAATCAAAAAATTTGGAAGAACGATAATTAATAAAAATTTAAGTAGAAACTCAATCAAAATCAATAAACTGGAAACCTCAAACTAAAAATCCAAACAACTTGTTAACTAGCCCATTCAATAGTATATCAAACCTCTCCCAAAACCTCCCAAAAGAAAACCAAAGAGATAAATAAAATGGAACAAGGAAAGCATTTGAATGCACATCAGATATACAATATCTGTTGTATTGGTGAGGATTTCCTATTCCCGCTAGTCACAACAAAAAACAATACAAACTACGTTGCATGCAAAGGCAAACTACAACAAAGAGTGTTGGATCATTTTAGAGTCCTTTTGAGGAGGCCAGAGAAAACCAATGGATCATTTTAGTCCTTTTGAGGAGGCCAGAGCAAACCAACCAGGACAGAGTGAGAACATGGGTGCTCACTCAACATATACTGGTTGGAATTTCAATTTTCACCTACCCAATCTCTCAATTGCCAGGAATTACCAATACCCAACTTTATGAAATTTCTATAGAATATTAAACCACACCGATCACAACAAAAACAAACACAAATTATATATAAACCTTTATGAAGAAGGTTGTATCAAAATGAAAACTCCAAAGCAAAGGCTAATCTACACTCTCTTCACGATATGTAGAGGCAGAGGCAGACTTATGGGTTTTAACATTTTATTTTGCTTGAACAACTGTTAAAATCCTAAGATTCAGAGAGTGTCTCCCCTCCATCATTCAAACTAATCATCAAAAATTCATTACGTGACCAGTAATGAACGTTCCACCACAGTAATAATGTGCATCCTAATAAGCATTGAGATAGAATTGAAACCTGATCTGTCTTCTTACTCGAAATAAAAAACCAGTCCACAACCCTTCCACCTCTGCCCCCAATACTACCTCCCAAATCACAAAAAAAATGAAATACAACCACCATTATGCTCATTGGCATTCAAAACAAACCCAACTTCAAATAGTTGACCACCCTAGAAGCCCAATCAAAAAACATAGACAACACATACAGTATCAAATTCACAAAAATAGAACCCCTCAACCCTTAACTTTACAAGCTCAGAGTTATGCTGACGAGCATTGTGAATCTCTTACGGCTCTTTAAAATCATAACAAAATAAAGTGACAAATTAACGTGTCCATTTTGCATTATCATTAGCTGTGACTCGTTAGAGTTGTAAGTACACTTGATGCTGCTATAAAGAAGTATGAAATTATTGACTATTAGACGGCCTGTGATTTTCCGGACTTCATACCTTGCCCCTTAGCTTAAAGATATATCACTGCTGTAGGTTTCACTCTTCCTAAAGTTTGGGTCCCTTCCTTTTTATGATCGAGTTGAAACACTTGGTAAATTTATTGTTGTAGCCTACTGTGTGGTGTTTTGTTTGTACAATTTGTTAAACATTTGGATGGCATACTACTGTAAGAATCTCTACCATTAAGTGTGTTACCCAAACTGTTGTAAAAAGATTATAAGTGTTTTATTTCCATGCATAATTGTAATAACCAACAACATCACAACATTTCAATAAGAAAATGCACAAAATATCAGACTTTAAGAAACATTTCCAGCTCTGAAAATTATTATGAGAACAAGAGTCACATACCTGTGTGAGATGAATGCGCTTTTCTGAAGGAATGTCAACTCTTCTTTATATATTTTGACTTCAAACACAACGTCTCCTTCAACCCAAAATGTAGCAGCAGAGAAGATGGATTTTGTCCCTTCTGAAGCCTATATCAACAGTGCATTTTTTTTTAAATCTGTCATGAATACCAATATTCGAATAAATAAATCAAATAGTCTGTGGCAATAAGAGTACATGAGTTTGTATAAACTTATTGTAATATCCCCCATATAAAATTGTAATGTTCCAAGGTAATTTGTACTAGGCTATCAATATTCCTTGAAGACAATTTACTAGTTTTAGCTGTGACTCGTTAGAGTTGTAAGTACACTTGATGCTGCTATAAAGAAGTATGAAATTATTGACTGTTAGACAGCCTGTGAGTTTCTGGACTTCATATCTTGCCCCTTAGCTTAAATATATGTCATTGCTGTAGGTTTCACTCTTCCTAAAGTTTGGGTCCCTTCCTTTTTACGATGGAGTTGAAACACTTGGTAAATTTATTGTTGTAGCCTACTATGTGGTGTTTTGTTTGTACAATTTGTCAAACATTTGGATGGCATACTACTGTAAGAATATCTACCATTAAGTGTGTTACCCAAACTGTTGTAAAAATATTAGAAGTGTTTTATTTCCATGCATAATTGTAATAACCAACAGCATCACAACATTTCAATAAGAAAATGCACAAAATATCAGACTTTAAGAAACATTTCCAGCTCTGAAAATTATTATGAGAACAAGAGTCACATGCCTGTGTGAGATGAATGTGATTTTCTCAAGGAATGTCAACTCTTCTCTATATATATTGACTTCAAACACAACGTCTCCTTCAACCCAAAATGTAGCAACAGAGAAGATGAATTTTGTCCCTTCTGAAGCCTATATCAATAGTGCATTTTTTAAAAATCTGTCATGAATACCAATATTCGAATAAATAAGTCAAATAGAGTCTGTGGAAGTAAGAGTAGATGAGTTTTTATAAACTTATTGTAATATCCCCCATATAAAATTGTAATGTTCCAAGGTAATTTGTACTAGGCTATCAATATTCCTCGAAGACAATTTACTAGTTTTAGCTGTGACTCGTTAGAGTTGTAACTACACTTGATGCTGCTATAAAGAAGTATGAAATTATTGACTGTTAGACGGCCTATGAGTTTCCGGAATTCATTCCTTGCCCCTTAGCTTAAATATATGTCACTGCTGTAGGTTTCACTCTTCCTAAAGTTTGGGTCCCTTCCTTTTTACGATGGAGTTGAAACACTTGGTAAATTTATTGTTTTAGCCTACTGTGTGGTGTTTTGTTTGTACAATTTGTTAAACATTTGGATGGCATACTACTATAATAATCTCTACCATTAAGTGTGTTACCCAAACTGTTGTAAAAATATTAGAAGTGTTTTATTTCCATGCATAATTGTAATAACCAACAACATCACAACATTTCAATAAGAAAATGCACAAAATATCAGACTTTAAGAAACATTTCCAGCTCTAAAAATTATTATGAAAACAAGAGTCACATGCCTGTGTGAGATGAATGTGATTTTCTCAAGGAATGTCAACTCTTCTCTATATATTTTGACTTCAAACACAATGTCTCCTTCAACCCAAAATGTAGCAGCAGAGAAGAAGAATTTTGTCCCTTCTGAAGCCTATATCAACAGTGCATTACCTTGTTCCTGTAGCAGCGATTTTGACAAATACAACTTTGATGGAAGTGTCCTAGGAATAGAGAGTGATGGAATTAATTTCATATGCAGATAGTAGGGAACAAGAGTGGATATCTATGCTTGGGGATGATTTCTTCTCCTCTACCACAAATTTCCCAAAACCACAACATGTTATTTTCCCCACAGAACAAAACAACTTCAAATCTTTCTCTAAGATGGAAGATGAATGGTATTTAGTCACTACTAGTCTGGTGAACAAACACTTGTAAAAAAGAGTATACTAGTCTGGTAATCTTACATTTGAGCAATTTCTGAAGCAATTTCAGAATTCTAGGGGTATACACAAATTTTAATTAAAAAAAAGGGTGATCAAATTCAACCAAAAAAAAAACATTACAAACTCATACCAAAGAGAAATTGTTCCAATTACAAAAATAACAAGCAAAAGAACATTACAAGACTAAATTGGCCTATTGAAATGTACCTTGAGATCTATTCATATAGTCCAGAAACAAGACCGAGAAGATCAAGCTTCATTTAAAGCAGATTCACCCCTCGTTGTTAATCCCTCTGTGTTATGATTAATTCCAAGATTATTTGGCACTCTAACAGCAACTAGTACCCAAAATGATATCATCATCTGATTCCTAAGTCATAACCCCAAGGGATCCATTAGATCCCTACCTTCTTACAACTCAAAGTCGTCTTCCAGCTTCAATGTTTGGGAAACAAACTTCTTTTCATAATTGTCGACCACAAAATAGGGATTGTGCTCAATCAGACGGAACCTGTAACTAGTGAACACATCAAATGAAAGGGTTACCAATTATGTAGCCATGACACTATTCCAGGCATATCGATAAGTAGTTATGGTGATCAGAGCATAAACTACAACGCGATTGAAGTAAATATAGCAGACCACCACAATGTAATACTGTCTGAATAGAGTCAACTTCATTAGATTCACAACTGCCTTGCCGTCAGTATGTGCAGCCTGGTGCAAATTATTTATAGACCAGATAATGGGGAACAAGACAGCACAACAATAGATCATGTAAACTAGGAGAAACACCTGGTTCCAGGCAAGCCAATCCTTGGCATACGGCCCAGTCTCATTGATCACCATCGTAGCAATATTGTCTAAGACTTGCAAGGGAATGAAAACAATGATAACTTTCTTCTCTTTGCCTTGCAGGTAGGGTTTAAAGAAGGACCAGCCGGTGCCAATCAAGACAATTAGGGTAAAAAGCATAATTCACTTCAGAAAACTAAAAATATAAAACAGATCATCCCATCCATGGGTTTTTTCGGTTCTCTTAATGAAAGACTTGTCCTCTTCCTTGCAGAGTAGATTTAGAGCTTTCAAATAGATGAGGGCGGCTATGAATACATGGGTCCGGTAGGTCATAAGGCAGTTTTTCATAACCACGTAGATCCAAACCCCAACCAGCACAATAGATATCAAAGACAGTGAAAAAAAGATTCAACAGAAGGGTTTCACTAGCCGAAAGATAATTCCTAGTGCCATCACCGCCCCCCTCAAGATTATAAATAACTGTAGTTACATCCATTGAAACCATGATGTCACAGATACAATTGGCAAAGACCAGAGTAAACTGGTTTGCTTCGATCTCTTTGAAAGTTTTGTTGAAGGGAAATGAATTCTCCAAATCCTTAAATGTAAGGAGGGGTGTGATGAGCTTACTCTCGAGTACACAGTGAATTTCTCCATGTTCCAGATCTTTCAAGACATGAAGACAGACATCTCTGGTGCTCAGGAAGAACCCCTTGGACTCCAGGTCGATATCATTCTCCTTGATGGCCTTGTACGAGGAATCCTTCACATAGATTTCCAGGAGGCCTTTGTGTGTGAACCCGAATTCCTCGAAGGGAATGATGAAATGGTAGTCGGATCGAATCTCTGAATGTCAGATTTCAGCTGAACAAAAGGGAAAGAACCCCTAAAAAATACCATGATTTCCATTGCAGAAACCCTTGAATTGGACTCCATCCTGAAGATCTGAGATGAATATTTCATTGCATTGCAGTAGCGCCCTGGTAATCACCAAAATGTCGTGCGAAGGGAAGAACACAGGGAAAAATGGCCATAGATTGAAACACACCTTGTGCCATTGAAGCCTTGAACAAGGTCACCTTGGGCTTTAGCTTGAGTGAAATGTAAGATTGTTCTACATTGGCACCCACCACTTCACGTTGGTGCCAAAACCCAAATTGTGAAACTACACTAACATGATAGAATGAAATTTGTATTTGTTTAACTTGAATTTTATTATATTTGTATTTGCTTAACTTAATTTTTTTATATATATTAATAGTATATAATAAAAAATTACTTATCATAAATATATTTGTTTAACTTAATTTTTTTATATGTATTAATAGTATATAATAAAAAATAACTTAGCATATTTTTCTAAAATTTTATATGTATTATTAGTATATAATAAAAAATACTTAGTAACATTTTTTTTAAATTTATAATGTAAATAGTTTAATAATTAATATTATTTATAAATAAAATATTTAAAAACAAATGTATATAGGTATATTTGTATAGTTATTTTCAAATATATAAGTAATAGCTCACTTCTAGGACATTGTCATAGTTAATTTGGTGTTAACACTGGAGTTGTAACACATGAGGCTTTGCAATTTACTAAGTTCTAGGGTGTCTATGACTCCATTTGTAGTCTTAGAATTTAGTAAAATATACAACATTTTCAAAATTGTAATTTTTCATTGCCAAACTGATCCACAACTAAAAATGACCAAATAAATGACCAATTGTTATGTGGTGATCATTTTTTCTAGATACCCCGTGACCAAAATTGGTCATTTATCTTGGTCTTTTTTAGTTTAGTTTTATCATGTGACCAAAATTGGTCATTTATCTTGGTCTTTTTTAGTTAGCCCGCTTAAATTTATCAATTTTGGTCATTTATCCCTTGAAAAAAATTGTGGTGACCAAACTTTTTGGTCTCCTGGTCACTAATCTCTCATTTTGCACTAGTGTTGATTGACAATTATAGAGACAATAAGAACCTACCTCATGGTTCACTGAAGAATTCCTATTCTGCTTCGTTGTAGGACTTGTTGGTATCAACCATGAACTTAGTGATGTATCCTTCTAGAATACTAACCAACCAAACTTCAACATCCTGCGATGCCTTGTTGTTAGTTTCTTTTAGTTCCTAAATTAGCTTAGGGGTCCAAATATCAGCTCTCCTCCCTGGAAGTTGTGCTTCCTGTAGGTGAATCACACCAACCACTAGTAGAGTATGATGGGAAACTCACAAAAAACCCATTCGTGAGGACCATCATGAATGTACCTTGCCAACCATGTGTTTGTTGTCAACTTCAGGTTCTAGTTCTTGGCTTCAGTGAACTCTCATAGTCTTAGGTCGAACCAATCTTGAATCTCAAGTTTTGTTGGATGGCACAAGATATCCTCCTCTTAGTTTCAATGAGGTCCCGGAAATGGAACCATTTGTTGGCCAAAACACCACCTACAAAGCCTCGTCGATAGGGATTCTCGCTCTGTCGACACCCAACTAGCACGATCTCCCTAAGCACTAGCCTAGACAAGTTTTACCCTGCCCAACAACACCCACAGAGTGGATGAAGTCTTACCTGAGATGTTTGAGGGAGAGCTGTCAGAACCATGTTTTCGATAGTAAGGAGGAGGATCGAGGCATCAACGATTTATCATCCTAATTATCAGATCTAATAGATCCATTCATCAAGTATCATAACATTCATCACAAATATAAACATATCACATAATTTACTTATTCATTGCAGCAGTATCATATTATTCATTCATAAAGCAGATCCATAAAACATCCATCATTGATATCGCTACACATAAGGACAAAAAAGAGATATGAAAGACAATAGCAATTCAGAGAAACATCTGTCATGTAATATTACTTCTGCGCAATAGATCCAAAACATACAGTACTTCTCCACTGCAAGAGAATGATCAACCCACAATATAACGCAAGATTCAATCCCTCTCTACTCACTCACTCATATATGATCAATAAATCGACAGACAAATCGTTCTTGGATTCATGAATTCACTGATCAAAAGATAGATATCTCCTTTACAATTTAAATTATAACTCTATCTATAGGCTTGCGCCTCTACATTCAAGGTCCACTTCTAACTAAACCCTAACAACTTCTAACTAATTTAACCACTAAGGACCAATATTTTGAAGAAATGGTCAATGAGTACAAAAATGACATAAAAAGTGGACTATTTTCTGCCTTTCGCGCTATCTTTGCCTTGTGTAGTGCCTCGTGAGTATGTGCACCATCCTAGATGCTGCATAACTCACCTATATCCACCTACTTGCCAACACCCATGCAAAATGATGTTTTTTATGCCTTGGATAGGCGGTGGCACCACTCTATCTCAAGGAGACAAAAGCGGTGCCGCAAGCCATGCCGCAAAAATGGATGGCCTAGAAAAATTAATGGTTTTTAAGCATCTTGAAAGATTGATTATGTGTCTAAATACTCCATTCATGGTTTTTTACAGGTATTCTTGGCCAAAATGGTGGTATGGAAAGAGCAGCAATACGAGGACGATAATTCCTATGCTGGGGTAGAAGCGGCTTCCATAGATGCTCTATAGGCTTGTGGCCTTTTGAAATTCTTCCAAGCTCCCAGTATGATATCTCATGTAAAATTACTGGACTATATTTTGAGGATGTGGAACCTGAAACAACAATATTTTGATGTGGATGCCCACATTATCACTGTGGAGGTGGAAGACATTTATTTTCTTGCCGGATTATCCAGGCATGGAGCACCTATTTCATTGATAGGCTCTCAAGGGGGAGACATTACCACAGAAGAGTTCATACTTTGTCACTGCTATCCAAGCACTAAAATGTCTAGGAAGAAGATCCCGATTAAGGAATTGATGGACTTGCCACTTTGGATCATTCTCTTCACTATGCAGAGGGTTGTTGGGATCCAAGGGGCTCATTAAGCTTCTCGGGCACATATGATGTATGTACTAAAAGCCATGGCACCCATAGTGTTTAACTGGGCTAAGGAATTGTTGACTATGTTCAAGGATCAGCTGGCCAAGTCTTGGAAGGAAGAACTGAAATAGTTTGGTTATGGGACTAACCTAGCTTGTTTCTTTTTCGAGAGGGTACCCCTCTTGAGGCCACAAGTGGTTTTTATAGAGTTAAGAGCTCGAGACCCCCACATGCTAGGGTGGTTGGATATCATGGCCCGCACTGGAGGTGGAGGAGGAAAGGTCAAGTATGGGAACCCTTTCTTCCATTGGCTAGATGAACAGATCCTCATGATCAAGGATTATTCTTATGTTGGTTCTGACTTTCAAGGAGATCTTGATCTACCTTTACTAGATAATGCCCAGTGGGGTGATATTGGTAAGAAATTAATGTTTTATGATTTATGATTTTTTTATATGATGACAAGACCTAAATTTTTCATACAGAAATAAGAGATGAACGACCTGGGGGCTCATCCCTAATGGACAGGCGAGAGGGGACTCTCTTAGTACATAGAGGAGATGACGAGTAGTGGGAGGATAGCCTCAACCGATTGAAATTGGACATTCTAGATGCTGCTATAGATGACCTCCCTAGGAGGTACCAGAGACAGACAGCTCAGGTGTCAGGCCATTTCAACCGCTTTCTTTGTAGGGTATCTTGTCCTATCATGTGCTATCACAAGCAACATTAGGATTTTCCAAATGTTGTATAGACTGAAATCTAGCCAACTTCGGGATTTTTGACATTTTGTATATCTGAAAGCCAAAGTGCTTCAGTCAGGGTCTTTCGACCATTTTTTTTGTAAAACTCTTATATATATATATATAGATAGATAGATATATATATACAAACTTATTTACAGTGTTGAAATGTGTTCAAATGGAAAAAATATTACATGAGTTTTTATGTGTCTTTTACTAATTTTAATTTACAATGGACCATGTTTTCACTTATAAAATTTATGTGTGGGCAATGTACCAGTCTAAAATGTAGTTTTCCAATGAGTCGACAACCGTATTATAAGACCTAGGAATGTGCCTATAAGTGATTAACTTGAATGACCTCTCTAACAAACGCACCCTTCGAAAGAGATGAAGGAGTGGAGGGTTTCCGATGGTATAAACCTGGTTTAGATGACAAAACACTAGCTACAAGCCCATTAACACTACCAAGTCATGAATGTCCTGAGATGCAACATCGGTCAACAAACCTATCACTACTTAATACTCGACGATGTTTTTGGTAGTTGGACCAATACAAAGTTCCCCTGAACTTACTAAGTCATGTTCCCAGGAATAAACAACCCAAGCAGCTGAAGTGAGATTCAGGGTATGACGATAAGCCCCATCAACAAAACCATAAAAAACCATCCAATTTGCATAAACAAAACATGGTATAAATAGTACTGACAACAAGACTCAAAACCATATTGAAAACCCAAAAAAACACTACAAATTCAATCAATATACATATATACAAGGTAAAATGTAGAAATGACTTCAAGCATAGTACCTCTTTAGGTACAACCCATTGCAAGGTTGCTCGAAAGGTATCCCATCGTATTCTAATAGCTCGTAAGCCCCCTTCTCCAATACTTTACCGACGATAAAGGGTCTGTACCAAATAGATTCAAACTTCCCCTTCCATAGCTTGTCATGTCTTTGATCGTAAGTCTGAACCATGTCACCTTCATTAAAGACAAGAGGCTGAACAGACTTATCATACTATGCCTTAATGCATTTTTTTGTGCCTCGTTAGCCAAGGAAACATCTCTTCTATTTTCATCAAGGTTTTTAAGTACAAAATTTTTTCTTCCTCAACGGAAGTGTTCGGGATAAGTTCTACTGCAAGTTTGAGCGACGATATTTGACACTCGATAGGGAGGACAAATTCTAGTCCATAAACCAATTGAAAAGGTGTGAAACCAGTTGTTGCTTTTACTAAATTCCTATAAGACCACAGTGTGGAAAAAAGAGTCAAATTCCAGTTAGATTTGTGATCTCCAACCATCCTACGCAACATAGTTTTCAAAACTTTGTTAATGGACTCAACCTAACCATTAACCTGCGGGTAATACAGATTTGAGTTTTCATGGTGAAAAACCAACTTAGCACTCAACTCAGCCATCAACTTATTGTGGAAATGAGATCCATGGTCAGTGACTATGGTTCGCTAGACTCCAAACCTAGCTATCACGTGATTGAACAAAAAGAGAGAAGCAGGTTTTCCATCCTCTGCATATGTAGGCATTGCCTCAACCCATTTTGTAAAGTAATTGATGACTACGATGATGTAACTATGCCCCCCGACTAAGGTAGGATTACAATGCATGAAATCAATACCCCACTTGGCGAAAGGTCCAACTACAATGACAAGGTGTAAAGGAGCAGGGTGGGTGCACTTTTTAGGACAAAAGTGTTGACAGTGTGGGAATTTATTGACTGCCTCATGACAATCTTTGAATATGGAGGAATAAAAATACCCAGCGCGAATAATTTTATGAGTTGTTACCATCCCAGAAAGATGATTGCCACATGCTCCAGAGTGGAAATCATTTAAAACCTATTCAGCCTCTTCGTGTGTAAGGCATTATTGAAGAATGGAGTTAATACCATGTCGATAAAATGTATTATTTAAAATGAGATAGTACTTCGTGTGGTGATGGATACGATGACGATCGTCATGGGACATGTTAGAATGAAATCTTTGGGTTTGGAGATCGATGATCAAATATCCATACCATGGATTGGTTGTGCTGATCAGGAACAAGAATTCATACGGAAATGAATAATTGGGATAAAATTCCATCATAACACAAGGAAGGTCACACATCAACTCCACAAAAACCAAGTACTTCTTCGAAGTAGCCTTAGTGAACCAAGGTCAAATTCCTGTAAGGTAATGATCCAACGGGAATACTTGCCCCCTAGTACCCGACGAGTTAGAATGTAATACATGGGGTTTCGATCCATGAGTAAAATTGTGGTGCGTAGTAATATGTAGTGATGAAAGTTTTGCTCAGCAATGACCGTGGCCAAAGCTAGCTTCTCCACACACGAGTAATGGGTTTCAGAGTCAAGAAGACTCTTACTCAAGTAATAGATCATGTGTTCTTATCCGTTGGTATATTCCTTCACTAGAACCATACAAATGGTGGTAGTGGAGGTAGAAACATACAATAAAAAATATTTTGAATAATCTGGGGGGTGCAACACCAATGAATGCGTCAAAGCGTGTTTCAGATGATCAAAAGCTGGTTGGGCTTGGTCATCCCAAAAGAAGAGAGTGTTCCTGAACTGGTTGGGCTTGGTCATCCCAAAAGAAGAGAGTGTTCTTCTTCAGGAGACGCATATAGCCATGCATTTTTTCTGTGAAGTTTCATACGAAATGACGAAGAAAGGTTTCCTTCCCTTGCAAAATTTGGAGTTTCGTTATATTTGTTGGGGCGGGTAAGGCCAAAATAGTAGCAATTTTCAAAGGATCTATTCGGATTCCATCTTTGAAAACCACGAAGCCAAGAAGACTTCCAGTCTCAACAAAGAAGACACACTTGTATGGATTAAGCCTAATATTATAATGACAACACCTAAGAAAATTTTCTCTAAGGTGCCTTGGGTGGTCCTCTCATTGCTGTGAATGAGCAGGGAGATCGTCCAGATGACTCCAGGATGTGCTTGATATCGTGAAAATCATGCGACATGGCGCGCTGGAATGTAGCTCCGACATTTTTGAAGCCAAAGAGTAACTTCTGATATGCAAAGGCTCCCTGCGAGAAAATAAATGTCATTTTATGCTGATTGGCGGGCATAATCTCTATCTTATTATAGCCAAAAAATCCATCCATGAAAGAAAATATGACACTCCCAGCATAGTTATCGATGATTTGATTGATTTGTGGAGTAGGGAAATTGTCCTTGGGACAAGACTTATTTAAATCTAGGAAATCGATACAAACCCTAATAGTGCCCTTCTTCTTAGCCATAGGGACAATATTAGATACCCATTCCTTCAGTGGTATGGGATAAATAAACCTTTCCTTCATAAGTTTTTCCACTTTGGCATTAATATTCGCATCCTTCCTAGGATGGACTTGTCGTATTTTTTGTCGGACTGGTTTTTCCATGGGATAGGTTTTGATCTCATGTAACAAAATGGATAGATCAATCCCAGGAATTTCCTTGTATGTCCAAGAAAAACCTATTAGGATTATTAATCCTCCCTTGAACATATTGTCTATTAGATTAATTTTTCCTAACTTAGGAACCTTAATTAATTAATTGGGTCCACTAGTACAATTGGGTCCACTTGGCCTAATGGGGCCACATGTACCAATCACTGGAGTGTGGGGAACACTACTAGAGGTTAACTGCCACTTACTACAGTGTGCATGCATGAGTTTGGGTGCCTCCTAGACCAATCCCTACATCTTTGGAGCCACTAGGAGTCTCGGCACCAACCTACTTTAGTTAGTTGGAGTTAGTAATAGTTAGTCTCAGTTATCCCCTAGTTACTTTCAATTAGTTCACAAAAAGTTAGCTAACACATTTCTTGCATGGATAATGCATGGATGCATGTGGAGTAGGTGCCTTTTCCCACCTACCATACTCAGTTGCACTGAGTTAACTAGTTGTCACTTATTGTTTGAGTTGTTGGACATCTAGGAACTTGATCTGTTGGACTCCAATATTGATTGAGAGACCATGAGTTAGAGATTCAGTTAGATATAGTCATATCCACTTGGGAGATTCAAATTCATACCCCATGCATTCGAATTCTTTCATATGTAAACAATTGTAACACCGGATATTATTATTGTGAATGATACTGTAAATTTCTGAGAAATACTTGTCTGTTTCCTGTGTGTGTTTTTTTTTAGTTTGTAGCTTCATTCTCCATTCTTTTGCTGAAAAAATTATTAGAACTATCTCCTTGAAGATCTAAATGGTATTCAAATTCTAATATGGTATCAAAGCCTTCTCAGGTAGGTTTCATGCTTATTTCTCCCCATTGAAGATCAGAAGCAATTGGGTTTCCACAGAAGTCCCCTATGATGATTTGATAGCTATGGAATTATTTAGAGTAGTGGAGAGGGCATGAAAAACCCTGAAAACTTGTTCATTCTAGGAGGAAAAGCATGATTCTAACAATTCATAGGTTTTAGTGTGTTATTGCAGTGAAATTGATAGGTGCTACGTAGCTTGTGTGAATTTTTGTAGTACTTCCAGCCAGACCAATTATGAGTTCTCAAACTCCTAAACCACAGATCCTCACAAATTCCAATTATCTTTATTGGAGGATTGATATGCAACTGGCCTTGCGCAAGCATGGATACCAGAAGATTATACATGGATGGGAGTCTGAGCCTCATCAGCCGGTAGAACAAAAAAGGTTTCTGAACCGTTGTGATGAAGCATTCGGGTACTTATTTACTTATATATCCAAAGATCTCCTCTTCCACCTAGAAGGATTGAAGACTCCCAGATAATCCTAAGAGAATATTGATAGCTTGTTTAGAAAAAAAGATGGGCTTCGCAGGTACATTCTAGAGAATGAGTTGGTATCTTTACATCCCAACAGTTTCGATACCATTAAGCAATTCTTTACTAATTCAAGTCTCCGATACTTCAATGTAGACAGTGCGGAATAGAGTGGAAGGATGAGAACAATGTCCTTTCCATACTCAGCAAACTAGGCCCTGAGTATTATGTATTTGTTTCCATATTTCATTCCAAACGGGAAAGATTTCCTGATTGGAAGGTTCCTGAACATTAGATTCTTTTTCCAAGTCCTTAATCAAGGAGCAAGACAAGTTGATTCGAATGGGAGTCATCAAGACATCCAAAGATCAAGCTCTCCTAGTTTCTGACTCCTCCAAAGAGCAAGAAAAGGGAAAATCAAAGAAGGAGACAAAGGCGGCTAATTCAAAGCCTAAACAAAATCAACAACTTTCGAAGGAGCCTCCAGCTCTAAGAAGAAAAATAAAAAATTTTCCTACTGTATGAGGGGTTTTCATTTAGAATACTCATGCATGAAGAAGACCCTCGACCAGATGAAAGCTCTATGTGTATCAAAAAACATTTCCCTTCCAAAAAGGGCAGTGATGTCAGATGATGAAGAGCAGACTAAAGAAGATGAGATATTCTTGCATGCAAGCCTCTCTCCATCTAAGGCTTATGTGATAAATTCTGGAGCATCCAACCACATGTTTGTTTCCAGGGAATCCTTCATCACCTTCCCTCTATCAGGAGGACCTAACAGTCATATGGGAGATGAATCTAAAATCCTATATGTTGAGAGAGTTTCAGATAAAATCTAGCATGATGATTTCATGCCCCCTCCTACAGAAAATCAAATTGTTGAAGATGAAGAAGAAGTAGATTTTTCCCTACAGTCAATTCGAATGGAAGAATGTCTCCTTGAAGTGACTCCTTCTCCTGCTACTCCAGAAGTGTATGAGATCCCTAATATCTCACCTCCTCACATGGATGATCCAAAAGAAGACATTTGAATCTCTTTTTTTGAAGAAAAAAAAACTCTTCCTATTCTTTGCAAAAATTCTCCAGTAATTCTTTAAATTTTGTGCATAGTTTACCGATGACTGTTTCAGAAACGATAGAGGAATTTTATTTCTCTATCTATAATTATGTTTCTGGTGTGATATAATTAATACCATTGATATTCTGGAAATAATATCATATTATAAGATTGATCCATTCACTCTCATTAATCTAGAGCTTCCAATAAATTCCTACAGGATTGCATGCACTGAAAATCAGAATTTTGAAGAAGGAGAAAATTGTGCATCTACCATCTCGGTGGAGCAAATTTTTGGATCTGATATGGATATTTTTGGATATGATTTATTTTCTGATTTGATAATATGTGATTCAGGTTTCAATATTCAATATATTTCAGTATTGTTTATAACTGGTTTCATCAATTTTGGTGTGACAAATCAAGCACCGCAAGCCTCTTTCAATTTTGTTGTTGAGGATTCGATGTTAGTTCTTTCTTATGAAGTTGCTGATATCGAATTTTGTGAATTATTAGATATTTATGAAGATATATCATATTATGGAACTCAACCATTCTCTCTCCATAGACCCATGGCTTCTCTACCTTTGGTCACATTCTCATCTCCTCACAAAACTAGTAAAAAGGGAGACATTCTATAGCTTCCTGGACACTTGCTCCTAACACTTGGGGATGATTTTACCACTCATGGTTTGATGTTCAAGGATGAAATATATAATTTTCTTGGGTGTTTCTCACATGGTTTGAATTCTCAAGAACCTTTTCTCTCTCTTCATATGATTTCAGCTGCTCTACATGGGTCCAGTTTTCACCGTGCAACTGTTTATATTTCTCATTCGATTGAGTGCATTGTTCTTCTTCCAAAGAGAAAAATTCCTCCAGAAATAAGCATGTTGTTTGGATTCATAGGTTCACTTGCACAGAAGAACCAAGATACTGTTGCTGCATAGTAGCAGCAAAAATAATTTTCATAAGTTTTTTCAAAATTTGTATTTCTACTTATTTTGAGGGGGGGGTTCCCATGAGGTTTTCCCATATTTCCTCGGTAGTATTAAGAAGCATTATTTATTTTATATTGTATTTGGGTGACCTATGGTATTTTTACTAGGTCCCATAGTTTTCCAAGTTAGGATTCAGGGGGGTTGTTAGGATTATTAATCCTCCCTTGACCATACTGTCTATTAGATTAATTTTTCCTAACTTAGGAACCTTAATTAATTAATTGGGTCCACTAGTACAATTGAGTCCACTTGGCCTAATGGGGACACATGCACCAGTCATTGGAGTGTGGGGAACACTACTAGAGGTTAACTGCCACTTATTGCATGTGCATGCATCAGTTTGGGTGCCTCCTCGACCAATCCCTACATTTTAGGAGCCATTGGGAGTCCCGACACCAACCTACTTTAGTTAGTTGGAGTTAGTACTAGTTAGTCTTAGTTAGCCCCCAGTTACTTTCAGTTAGTTCAAAAATAGTTAGTTAGCGTGTGTCTTGCATGTGTAGTAGGCTCCTTTTTCCCACCTACCACACTCAGTTTCACTGAGTAAACTAGTTGTCACTAATTGTTTGAGTTGTTAGACATATGGGAACTTGATCTGTTGGACTCAGATATTGATTGAGAGACCATGAGTTAGAGATTCAGTTAGATACAGTCATATCCACTTGGGAGATTCAAATTCATACCCCATGCATTTGAATTCTTTCCTATGTAATCTATTGTAGCACCAGATATTATTATTGTGAATGATACTATAAATTCCTGAGCACTACTTGTCAGTTTCCTATGTGGTTTTTTTTGTTCAGTTTGTATCTTCATTCTCCATTCTTTTTCTGCAAACATTATTATAGCTTAAAGATCTAAATGGAATTCAAATTCTAATAAAAACATCATGGAACTCTTTGAATAGAGCTCTATAACTTTTAGCTTCCTCTCTTGAGAAGTTCTAGCCTACGTGGACATGCTCAACAGTTTTGGGATTCACTGATATATCAATAGGGTTTGTCTGATTGATGTTGCAAATATTTTCTTCGAAATATGTATCTTGCAACAATACAGGTGTTTGATGATTGGTGACAATATCAGTTTTAATAAGAGACACAAGATCAAAGTCTACCAAACTAGCTTTGGGAAGGAAGGAGGATATATGATGATGATCTTCCCATATAGATTCATCCACACTCGTGATATCCATGATGGACTCATCTGATGGAAAATTGTGTGAGAGATAGTCTAGAGTGGGGAGAGATGGTTCTAGACAATAAGGTGGGTGGTAAGGATCCAAAGCCACTAGATGAAGATCATCAGAATGGACATTAGAAGTAGATTGAATAGCATCATAAAGTGCTTCATAAAGGCCAAGAGAGGATGACTCGACAGTATCTTTTCCTCTAGGACCGTGGGCGGTCATGTAAATTAAGTTTATAGTTTCTACATTCGTACTAGGATGGGATAAGGGGAACACTACCATAAGGGTGGAATCCTTCAACATACCTACCCTAATCTATTGATAAGGAGGAGGGGATTGACCTAGCATGGGGATGTTATTTGTAGTGGGGGTGGCAACATTCGGTGTGCAGAAATTGAGTTGATCGATGGTCACAATGTTCCCTAAGTGAGGGAATTGGAGAGTTTGAAATATTGTTGAAGCGATAGAATTCATAGCATAGAACCAATTTCTCCCCAATAGAATATTGTAGTCCAACAGAGCATCGACTACCTCCACATGAATGGAAACACTCTTACCCCCAAGATCGATTGAAGGGGTCGATAACAAACCATGAGGTTGGAAACATTGTCTGTCAAATTCTTTCAAGATTGTGGGTGAATTCATAATTTTGGGACAACCTATGTCTCTCCAGCAAGTCACATACAGTATTAAGGTGGAATCTCCCTCATCCAAAATGGTCCTATGGACC
The DNA here is from genome assembly GCA_001517045.1 of Pseudotsuga menziesii. Lineage (NCBI taxonomy): Eukaryota > Viridiplantae > Streptophyta > Pinopsida > Pinales > Pinaceae > Pseudotsuga > Pseudotsuga menziesii. The sequence goes on from LPNX010507696.1 coordinate 37,411, forward strand.
TTTCTCCAAACTACTATGGTCGTGATTTGAAACATGAGTTGGTGGGGTAATCAGGAATTATAATTCTCCACATTAAAATGAATTAAATTAGTGTTATCTGGGTCTAATGTCTTGAATGCTGTTAATTGGTTTTTGCGTTATGTGGGACAACTTTGCAGTACCTCAAGGGTATACATTGTGCAAGGTGCTTGAGCTAAATATTCCACAACATTTTATAATAGCATAGCTCTAGCATTTGGATTAAAGACATACTTCCTGAGAGAACCCTTGGGTGGGAACAAAATCAAGTCAATATCAGGTTTCTCGATCGTGAGAGGACCATTAGATGAAGATGGAGGAGAACTAGTGGAAGGAGTTTTCTCAGGAGATCCTTCTTCTCTGCCAACTTGTCATATGACTGACTACGAGTACTCAAATTAATAATTTCCAAGGAGATCATTCTGATTTCTTCTGTAGAATTAGAGGTTCCCTGAGAGGACATGTGATCTATCAATTGTTGTTGAGATGGAAAGGGGTCAGTAAGCACTGCCGGTGCAGGGTTATTTTTCAAAAAATTACTAACCTCTTCATGATGAGGACACTCTTTCATGAAATGGTCACCACCAAAGAATAAGAAGGGATACTTATCCTTCCTCTTCCCTTTATTGTCATTCTCTGGGGTCGTAGCCTTGGGATTCTCCTGCTGGTTTCCAAGTTTCTTATTCTTTCCTTTTCCTTTCTTTTTGTTACCGAATGTTTTCATAGATTGAATGGAATTAACCTCGACGGAAACCGTAGGATAATAAGGAGTAGTAGTAGAAGTACTATGTTTCTTGGTAGGATTAGTTGCTGAGGAGAGATGGATTTCACCAAAAAATCCATCAACAAGATTTTCTGCAGGTGGCTTGGTAGGGTCATTGCTAGGACAAGGTGCTTGAGGGATCAGGTCATACAGAGTTTCAGACTAGGATTTGACCAAGTCCATATACTAAGCATGACTGATAGCCTGCTATTCAGTAACAACACCACCCATAGCTATATCTTCTAAAATAGGAGGCTACAAGGATTTCATGAACCAATATGCTAATAGCTGGTCTAGAATAGGGGCCTTAATGAGTCTTTGTCATCTCCTCCACTCATGAATATGATGTGAAATATGTGTGGGGGTATTTTGATGAAGGGATGTCAAAATATATGTACATGTTTCGTAACAAATGGGCAATTGGAAATGGGTAGTAAAAACCATTTCCAGTGAGCTAAAGTCCACAAACAAATGTTGTCAAAGTTCAATGTACCACTTTGCAGCCATACCAGTCAAAGTTCGCTGAAAGAACCTTAAACAAACTGAGTCATCCATCAAGGAGTTGGAAGAACACCATGTTAGATTTTTAACATTAAGCTAGCATAACAATAGGATCTTTAACTAAGAGAACAACAAGCATGACAATCAAACACAAGAGACAATGAACACAGTGTTTTTCCTGGGGGAAACCATAAATGGAGAAAACCCCGCAACTTCCTCGGAGATAGAATCAGCACCAAAAGTGAATCCCAAAAATAGTAAGATGATCTCCCGATAGCAGTAACCTCTTTCTTCCTTGCCCCAGTGTCTTTCTCTTCCTCAGCTATGTGCTACAACTGAGAGTGAGTGAGTGTGTGATAAATAGAGAGGCTAGTTCTCTATTTATACTAATTCCTGACTTAACTAAACCTGACTAGGGCTGACTTCACTAGGTGAGTCTAATAGCCCTAGTGCCCTGAAACTGCGGGTACTTTAACCCTTAGAAAATAGGAGGGTTACCCACCTTGACTTGACATGACTTGTTTACATTATAGAAACTCCCGATATGAACCTCGAGGCATGACATGACTCAAGTACATTACAAATACATCCCGGAATAAACATCGGGTTACAATACATAAGAAATACAAGTAAAAACATTTCGAAGTTACAATTACATCAACACTCCCTCTTAACTAGGAAGGTATTCTCTCGACACAATTTATCAGGACAATTCTTCTTCTCTGTATCATCTGGATCATCATCGAGTCCTCGTCATCTTCAACTTCAAGTAATCTCTATCTTCAAGTCATCTTCATATTCAAGTCATCTTCATCTGGATCTGGATCATCACTCGATTTGGATCATCATCATTGGATCTGGATCATCCCTTGATCCGGATCATCTCTGGAGAATCATCACTGGATCTAGATCATCCCTCGATCTGGATCATCATCACTGGATCTTCACGAGTGTTATCTCATGATTCTTCTCGTCACAGGAAGTTCTACAGAGCTAGCCTTTTTTCATGCTGGTTGTAGGCCTAGCCTCCATGTAGGTCTTCTTCCAGCACTTACATCTAACCCTAAGTCAGAATGTCCCACCCAGCACTTAGATATGATCATGTAGGAACCAATCCTATAATCACATCATACCATGTGGGAACACCTCCCACAACCCTGTCAGAAAGGCCCAGCATTCACATCCATCAACCAATGTCGGAAAGGCTCACCACTTACACTTGACCATGCGAGGAACCAATCCTCCATGCAAAAATTCTCTGCACTTACATCAGACAACCAATGTCAGAAGGGCTCAGTACTTATATTCGGCCATGCAAGGAACCAATCCTTCATGCCGAAAGGGCTCTACACTTACATCTGACAACCAATGTCAGAAGCACTTGCACTCATATTTGATCATGTAGGAACCAATCCTACAGTCATATCAGAATGGCCCCCAGTCCTAGACTGAGTTACCTGGTAATTGACCAAGTGCCTCCATTCCAATAATGGCTTTCATCACTTACTTCTGATCATATAGGAACCAATCCTATAGTCACATCATAATGGCTCAACACTCACATCTGACATGGAAGGAACCAATCCTCTCACCATGATAGAATGGCTCAGCCCTTACATCTGACCATGGAAGGAACCAATCCTCTCACCATGTTAGAATGGCTCTGGGTCTCATCATTTCCCCTTGGAGGACACCTCGATCTGGAGAACAACAAGCTTCTCCCTGAAGTACTTGAACTTCACCCTAGCCAATGGCTTTGTCAACACATCAGCTATCTTTTCCTCCATCGCAACCTACTAGAGATTCATTGCTCCCCTCTGCACCATATCCCTGATATAGTGATACTTGATCTTGATATGCTTCATTTTGTCATGGAACACTGGATCGTCTGAACATTTGGAGCTAAAATCCTGCAGTGTTGGTTCAGGAGCAGATTAGGGTTTGCTTTTCTAGAGTTTTGTCCAACCAAATGCTTTGAATTTGATCCCTAACTTTGATTTTGAGGAGGATATCAATCCAGGCCTTGGCTCACTAAAAAATTCCACTTGTGTGAAAAGCCCTAATTTTTAGTAGTAGTGTCAGGTCCAAAACTGAAAAACCTCAGAATTGGATTTTGCTTCGACATAAAGATGCGCCCTAGGGAGGTGATTTATTCCACCCTACTTTTGCTGAAAATATGTGGAGAGAGATCCACAAAGTAGGAATCTGTAGTTCCCACAATTGCACAGTGTCTTCTTCTCAGGTTAGCTCGGATACCATGTTATATTTTTAACATTAAGCTAGCATAACATTAGGATCTTTAACTGAGAGAACAACAAGTACAAAAATCAAACACAAGAGACAATGAACACGGTGTTTTTCCTAAAGGAAACCATAAATGGAGAAAACCCCACAACTTCCTCAGAGATAGAATCAGCACCAAAAGTGAAACCCATAAACAGTAAGATGATCTCCTGACAGCAGTAATCTCTTTCTTCCTTGCCCCAGTGTCTTTCTCTTCCTCAGCTATGCACTACAACTGAGTGTGAGTGAGTGTGTGATAAATAGAGAGGCTAGCTCTCTATTTATACTAATTCCTAACTTGACTAAACCCAAATAAGGCCGAATTCACTAGGTGATTCTAATAACCCTAGTGCCCCAAAATTGCGGGGACTTTAACCCTTAGACAATAGGAGGTTTACCCACCTTGACTTGACATGACTTGTTTACATTATAGAAAATCCTGATAGGAACCTCAAGGCATGACATGACTCAAGTACATTACAAATACATCCCTGAATAAACATCAGGTTACAATACATAAGAAATACAATTGAATACATTCCAAAGTTACAATTATATCAACACACCATAGATGGAAATTCATAACATGGTTTTTTGGATCTTCTCCCTGCTTCCCATCAAATTTCAGCATATCTGATGGTCACTTTACTGGAATAGAATGCCACGAAGGGTTATGCTGACTGGGATCATTAATCAACTTGGACAAATCAGGAAAGTCCAAAGTTGCCAAAAAAGGAAGTTTCTGGTTAGGTTGCACATACTGGTAGTATTGTGTTGGGTAAAATATTGTCTTGATTAGTTTACCTAATATTTAATTATCGACCAGGGTTGGTAGGCTTAGAGTTGACACAAAATATATGTGAAGGTAGAGGGATTCCTATCGTTTCGTGGAGATATTTTAACAAACAAAATATTGAAAGATCTTTCAAAATGAAAAACCAAGTCAAACTCTAAAGAATTCAACTATCAAAGTAATTGAACCAGAACAGACTACTAGACCAAAGTGGTATCAAATTATACTACTCTACTCTATAAAAAATTACTATAAGATAAAAATATAGACAATGCTATTATATGACAATAAACTATTCTCTATAAGAAGATCTATTTTACTGCTAAACAACTTTAAAGATGAACTGTACAAAATTACAACAATTGGATATGTTTTTAAGAAGTACTATACATGCAACTAACAAATGTACATAATAGTTTAAATTAAACTATCTAGTTCCATTCTCCTTCGTTATTTTTAGGATAAGGATTCACTATGATTGGAACAGGAGCAAGAGAAGTGTCAAAGTGACTTTCAAAGGAAGTGAAGAAACTAAAGGAATCAATTCTAATTTAACCTCTACAAAAATATGCAAACTAAGAAATGTCATGTTAGTGCTAGAAATTGTTCCCAGACTACGAGAGAACAAGCCAACACAATCTCAATATATACAATAAAGTAAAATAGGTTTTTTTAGGGTTTTGGTTGTACAGTTTGTAGACAAGAGGGAATAAACTTCATGAAACCAAAGTAAGCACTAAATCATGAGCATTTGAAAGACTAAGATGCATAACATATAAACTATAATCCAAACATAAAAATCATAGTACTAAGTTCCACCCACAGTTAGCAAGCATTTCAAGCATAAAACCTTAAACATGAAATGAGTATACCAACTGAGTAACTAACACAAATTAGAAATGAAACCAGTCAAAAGTCTAAATGGCATATAGTTGCATATATTTCATAATTCAGTCATCAAAAACACATAAGAGTCTTTAGACTTAGCTTCATAAACCATAGCTTGATAACCTCCCCTTGCAACAAAAATCGAACCCTTGGTCCTCTTTTAGACTTACATTTATCTTGTTCTTTCACAAAACAGTTGCATAATTGAACCCTAACTACTTTTAGGTCATCTATCGAATTGTTCAATATAAACTATAATTATGCAAAAATAAAATAACTTTATCAAACTAACTACTGACTGCTCTTCTTTAAAGTAATTTACAAATCTTTTGTTGCCTCAGCTAGAAGAGCAATTCCCTTTAGATCCTAAGCTTTCCTTCTAGCTTTTAGGTGGTCTTCTTCCAAGTCTACAACTCTCTTTGTTAACTCCTCATTTTGTTGTGTCAGCTCCTGGATAGTTTTCCTTAATTCTGTAAACTGATTCTCTGTCTGTCTTTTTCTTTTAAGAGCCTCTTTAGAAACTACAACCAATTCATGGTAGTGACTGTTCACTTCTTCCAAGTCTTCTCTAAGTCTATTATTTGCAGTCACTAATCCATCATTGGTTTCATGCATATATTCAATTTGATGATTGTATTGTTTAATGCTTCTTTGCATATTTTCCTTTTCAGAATCAATACATTTACCTTCTGATATTGATTGCATCCCTTTTGGTATCCATGGGATATTCAGTTTCTTGTATATCTCTTCATCCTCCTTCATATGCTCTACGAAGGTCACAGGAATCTTTGGATGTTCTTCAGCTTCAACCTTGCACTGAAATTCTTTAATTACCTTTCTTTTATCCATACAAGAACTCTTTATATCATTTTGTTGTTGTTCTTGAATCATCTTATTTTGAACCTCCATGAAAATGTCTGAGATCTTAGTATCAGTGAAGACTGATTTATCTTTTGACACTATTGGTTTTTTACCTTTCATAACTTCTTTTTTGTCATATTCACTATCCTCCAATTTCTCCTGAGATGATGAATCTTCTATTACTATAACCTTTTTCTCAGCCAGTTTGGGATTTAATAGCTTCTTCATGTTTAACCTAAGCTTGTTCTTCGACCTTGTCTTGGGTCTCCAGACTGCTCCAACCTTCCCTAACATTTTCAGAACCTTTCCTTGATGAGTTATTGAAGCAAATTCAACAACCTTCATTCTTTTCTTTCATGACACTATCTCCTCTTGAAAATGGGTGTGTATTTCTTGCTTAGAACAACTCCTAGCTTCATTAGTAGTAGGAACTCTATCCTCATCAGATAAGTATTTTTCATCCTCTTCAGATAGTACTATAATAGGGCTCTGCTTCTGCTCCTTAACATCTTCCTTTACACCTTTATTTAGTTCTGCTGTTAAAACATCTTCTACTGACTCAACTTCCTTCACCTATGACTTTGAAACTTTACTTTCCTCAACATTAATTTGTTGTTCAAGTTCAATGTTTTCATCTTCCTGATTCAAAAAATTTCCTGGTTCACCAGCTTCTTTATCTTTAATTGTGACTTTCTTTTTTAGTTTCTTGATTAGAATCTAACCTTTGTCTAAATGTCTCTTCTGAGACTACTCCTCCTTCTCAGTTTGGAAACCTGACCAAAATAAGAAGTGTTCCCATGTCTTCTCTCTTTTCTGCATACAACGCTTATAACCAGTTTAATAAGCCCATGTTGAAAGAATGATTGTTTTGTATGATCCTGATGTTCTTTCACCCTACTTGACATATGCTATAAAATTTTCAAAAAGAAGAAGGGGACATTCGTTTTGGATTCATGACTGAGATGTTGAAGGAATATAAAATGATACTTAAACACAAAATCAAATCTCCCTTCACAGGTGATATAGCTTTGTAGGATTTTGATAGGCTCTATCCACTCAGGTTTAAACTTTTGAATAGGTACTCCCTTTCCCCAATCTGCTATTACACCTGGAAGTAGATATCTTTGAGCATCAAAAGTGAAAGGCACCTTTTTGAACCAGAATTCATCCTCATCCAGAATTCCTGTTGCTTCTGCTAGTAACTCCTTGGTCAATTTAAACTTCAAAGTATCAAAAGACACTACATCCTTATCCAAGCATCGAGCAAATTTGCAAGAAATTTCTGAGTGATAACCTTCAATCTTTTTAAAAAACACTAACCACCCTGCTTCTACAAACAGTTTTGCACAATATAGAAAGGTTTAAGCCCAACTTAAGTCTGAAGTTTCTACTCTATTAGTCTTACCACTCTTTTTCATTTTGAACTGTTGTCAAATGGCTTCTGTTAATAAACACACTCTAAATCTCTTCAAATTTTGATAAACTGACAGACAATACTATATAGGGAAACACATAAAAAAAACCTAAATTGAACACTCTCGTTTAAAATGACAAATACTTTAATTCTATGACTGCGAATTCATCATTTAGTATCAATTAGACTTGAAAACTAATAATCTGCCATCAATTCGGTCATTAATCCTCTGTTTAGAAAAACCGCAAATCTATGAACCTTGGTAATCGGTTCACAACCTACTTGTTAAAAAGACTAATCCAGCTACTGGAATATTGTTCTCTTGATTGTCATGTGTTGAATTGCATTCCCCAATCTTCTCTTGCTGCTTTGATAACTCCAGACAACTGCTCCTTAAAGCCCTAATTTTTTGCTCTATTTAAAATATCCGATTACCAAGTGTTGATTTTTCACCACGACCTTCACCTGCTCTACGTGCACTTTAGAGAATACATGATTCAAAACGCATTTGTCTCATTATGTTCAACCATCATTACTCCATCACCTCTGCAAGAAACTGCCACGATTCGCCCTCATGATGATATTCACACCTGTCATAGTGATTATTCTAAAAGAAACACATATCAAATCCATCACTCAGTATGTTTGTCATCTTATGTGTGAGAATTCCAAAGAAAAGTGAACCAAAAATGATGATTTTTGACTTGCGCGACTTTCTTGTAGCGCATGTTTGCATTTGTTTTTGGCTTGCGCTAGAAGAAAGCCTGAGTTAATAATTTGCAAAAATTAAAGTCACGATAAATGCTTAAACTTAGTTTAGGAACCTTAATCAATATTTTATGATATTATTTAGACCTTTTAATCCATATAAGCATTTTATAAGCCCTCTAACTATGAAATCGAACCAAAATTTGTAAAAAATAAAACTAAGAAATCAAATAAACATGAAAGCTGTTATAGCGGATTTCACCACACTAGGTGAATCACACATTGTATGGCATTCCCCTGTCCCGCTGCAGACTCATTAGCCCCTATGGACCACTTTTTGTCTTTTGATGTATCATTGACCATCCCTAAAAACATTAGAAAAATGATATACACGGCATTTTCCCCGATAACCGCGTACATACATGGATATTCCCTCTATAGTCGCATACATCGGGATGTGTACATAATCCAAAATCCTTTGGAGCGTTCCTTGTCTTGGATCCGACTCATATGACTCCTGGCCTTCCATATGCCTTGAGATCACACGGATTCGACCTTTCATTATCACTTTGAAAAGCTATATAAGGAACCCTTGAGACATTGAAAGCATACGAGAGAATTGAGAGTACCGAAACTATAGTCCATTGTTTCCAGAACTTATGCTTGAGTCTACATCCCTTTGTCCCTTGGAGCACTGTTGTGTTCTTCCCAAGCTTTCCTTTTGCTAGTAAGCTTGCTATCGGAGTGATGGAGGATTGAGGTGGTGGAGGCCCAAGTGGGGGATTCAGTTTCTCCGGTTCACAGACGTGCCGTCAGAGGTTGTCACTTGTAATCTCTGATTCATATTAATAGAAATATCTTTTCCTGTCCAGTAATGTGTATTTGAATGAATATTGTATCCATTGGAATATGTCAAATGCTTTTACATTATTGATTATATATGCTAGAATAGATCTAACACCATGAAATATAGTATGCTTGTATTGTTTACTTGTTGTTGAGGACGTGCTATAACAATTCAAGCTGAAGATTGGAAAGATCAATGGGGATCTACTTCAACCGTCTGGAATAAGGTACGAGGTTCGATCCTTTAGTGTTAGATGTTTTTATTTCTATTGCATATTGGGAAAGATTGATTTCTAGAGTCTAGCTATCTGTTGTGGTACCCCAAGCCATAGGAATTTCTCTCCATAACAAAAGATAAAGGCAAAAGATTCAAACTATCCTAAGCAACAAAATTTTCTAGGAGTAATGAATAAAACCAAGCTTCAAAACTTAAAAAAAAGTATTAAAAGATATAAAACAAAAACATGACCTAACATCTGGCTCCTGCTATGGGATGAAGTCCTCCCTGTGAGGCTTCAAGAACCTGTAGACCAGTGCCTTCTGTGCTGCTACCTTCTAGTCTACAAAATTTCCATTGGGCTATGGAGTCCTTATTCTATTATTCACAATGGTATATAAAATGAAAGTCTATTATCATCTCAAAAACTGTAAAAATGCTTGAGGAATCGTCCATTAACTGGATTAGACAATTCCTCCCCCTCCAAAGTATGTAGTACAAAAGTATTGTTTTCCAGAAACTTCGATACTATAAAAGGACCAAACCAAAGGTTGTCAAACTTGCCATGCTTTCCTTTATATTTTTTCCTATCATCCCATCTCAAAACCATATCTCCCACTGAAAAAGTGTTATCTTTGATCCTACTATAAAATCTTTCGTTGATCTTCAACTTGTATAGCTGAGCCTTTTCTTCCACTGTTTCTTGTTTCTGCTGTAACTCTATCAGTGCATAAATTCTTCTTTGCATATCATTAGGTTCTTCCTGACAATCTTGAAAAAATTTCATCACTGGGATACCCAACTGAACAGGAAAAACTACATCAGTACCATATACCAATTGGAAAGGAGAAGTTCCAATTGATTTTTTGACTGTTATTCTGTCTGCCCATAATGCATATTTTAACATAGAATCCCATGATCATTTATTCTGCTTCAATAACTTCTTGATACTTTGAATAATATTCTTATTAGATGACTCAGCTAACCCATTCCCTTAAGGATAATAAGGAGTTGATTGTTTCAACATGATACCATTATTTTCACAAAATGCCACCATAGCCTTAGATTTAAAATCTTTAGCATTGTCAGTCAATAATTTATGTGGACATCCAAATCTACTAAGAATATTTTCTTCAATAAAATCTATGATCACCTTATCTATGGCATTCCTTGTGGGAATATATTATACCCACTTAGTAAAGAAATATGTAGTAGTCAAAATCCACTTATGCTTCCCTGAAGAAGATGGATTTATGCCTCCTATGAAATCCAAACCCCATTGCTGAAAAGGGGCATTAACTGCAATTAATTTTAAAGGTAATGACAGCAACTTTTGTTTACCAGCAAATTCTGACAAGGGATACATGCTCCTACCTACTGATATACATCTGAGAATAAGGAAGGCCAATAGTGTCTTTCCCTTAGAAATTTATATACTGTTTCCTTCCAATACTTATGTCCCCTACAATCACCTTCATGGGATTCAAATATTATTCCTTCAATTTCTGGTTTATCTAAACATCTGAGCAAAATACCTCATGGATCTTTCCAAAACAACTGCTATTCTATCAAACAATATTTAGTAGTTTTCAATTTCAAAAACCTAGCAGCTTTCTTGTCTAAATGTTCTGGACATTGAAAGTACAAAATAAAATGCACAATATCTGCATACCATGTGGATTCTGCATAGTGGTCCATAATATTTTCTTTCTCCTACTCTGCTTGAATTTCTTCATGTACTGGTTGTTATGCCATGAGATGTAAACCTAAATCTTGGCAATTTGAATCAGCTAGCAATTTAGCTAAACCTTGTCCCTTTACTAGCTTTGTAGGTCTGATATCCACATCATATTCCATGATTTTGGAAATACACTTCCCTCTTTTTCCTTCACTGTCAGGCTGAGTCAAAACATCTTTTATTGCAGCATTAGGCACATAAGCAATAATCTTGGAATGCAAAACATAGATTCTGAAAAATTTCAAGGCTTTTACCAATGAGTAAGCCTGCTTCTCTAAAATTTTGTATTTTAACTCTGAATCTCTAAGAGTTTTGCAGAAAAATGCAATGGGTTGTTCAAGACCATCCTTATTCTTCTATAATAAAACAACAGCCAATGTATCTTCAGATGCAAAAGAAAAAGTTAGAAATTCCTTCGTAAAATATGGGCTTACTAATACTGGAGCTTCCGTAAGAGCCATCTTAATCTTTTCAAATGAGTTTTTTGCTTCTGTAGTCCACTTGACCTCCTGATCTTTCTTCAACATGGTTGTAATCTGTTTGATAGTCTCAGCAAAATTTGGTATGATCAAACGCAGAAAATTGATTTTACCAATAAAAGATTGTACATCCTTCTTGCTCCTTGGTAAACTTATTTTCAGTATTGCTTTCACCCTTTCCAGATCAATCCTTATGCCATCAGCTCAAACTAAATGACCCAATAATTTACCTTCTTGTACAGGAAAATGTGATTTCTTTGGATTAAGAGATAAACCATATTTTCTACATTTCAGAAAAGTTTGTTTTAAGTGTTTTAGATGCTCATCATCTGATTGTGAAAAGACTGTAATATCATCTAAGTAAATCACTACAAACTTATCTCTTTCCCCTACAAAGGCTATGTCCATAGCTCTTTGAAAAGTTGCTCCAGCATTCATTAATCCAAAAGGCATTTTATCATACATGAAAGTTCCCCGGGGAGTAGTAAAAGATGTTTTTCCTTTATCATCAGGATGCATGTCAATTTTGATTGTATCTTGAAAAACCATCAACCACAGAAATTCTTTGTGCACCAACTACCTTCTACAATATTTGTTCTATTTTTGACAAAGGGTAATTATCCTTCAATGAAGACCTATTTAGATTTCTAAAATCAACACACAGTCTAATTTCACCATTATTTTTCCTTATAGGAACTAAATTAGCTACCCATGAAGAGTATCTGAGGGGAACAATGATCTTAGCATCTAATAAATTTTTCACCTCCTTTTCAATAACAGGAAACAAAGTTGGATTTATCCTCCTTAATTTCTGTCTGAAAGGTTTAACATTCGGTTTTAAAGACATCTTATGCTATATAATTCCAGTATCTTATGCTTTCAAATCTTCATATGACTAAGCAAAAACATCAACATACTCTTTTAACAACTTAATGTACCTGTTCCTCTGTTCTGGTGTGAGTGCTTTTGAAATCTTCGCCATTCTAGGATGTTCAGGGGTGCCAATATTACAGTCCACTACATTTTCTTCTGAATACTGTACAATAGGTTTTAAAGGTGTGTCATCCTTTGATAATATTCTCTCTAATGGTACCAAACCTTTAGGAATGAAATTACTTTTAAGTTCAATAATCTTGTGACCAGCAATCTCATTTTCTGCAATATCTTCAAAATCTTCAACCTCATCATCTTGTTCTTGATCAATCAGGGAATTGGAAAACTCACCTGTCAGCTCTAAAAACCTTTTTATTTCAATGTCATCTTCAAAAAATTTCCACTGCTTTACATTATTAGGCACAGAAGGTTTGTACCTAACCTCAATAGGATACTTTAGCTGTGTTGTTTTAGGAATCCTGAAATGTGTGGCTACTAGGGCAAGAGAATCAATAGTTTGGTTATGATCCCTAGGAATATAAGTGATATTAAAAACCACAAAATAATTGTCTATCATATCCCATAATTCATTACGGTACACTTTCAGAAAATTTTGTTTTACTTGATAGTTGTTCCTCACCTGCTGAACAACCAACTCAGAGTCGCCATATATAGAAATCTGTTGAATGCCTAAATCTTTTGCAGCTTTCAAACCTAACAACAAAGCTTCATATTCTGCAGTATTATTGGTGGTAATAAATTCCAATTTATACATTAACTTTATTGTTTCATCACCAGGATATATTAGAAGAACCCCTGCTCCAACACCCTCCTTACATGATGATCCATCAAAGTATAATTGCCAAAGTTCATCTTCTTGTTCGGTAGTGCATTTAACTGGATTTTCTTTTTCAACCTGTAATAAACCAGCAGTATTATCATCATCACTAAAATGCAACATAAAAGTACCCAAATTCTTGTCAACAACATACAAGGGATGATTTGTAGGGTTCCTGTCATCTGTCACAATATAGGAAAATTGTAACTCTCTATATAACCTTCTGTTTTCTCCTCCAAATATAGGAATGGTGGCATATGTTAAATCCATCTGTAGAGTTCCACCAATTTTCTTGGCCCAAGATCTAGAGAGGAGCAGTCCAAACTTAGGTGTAATGTCTGCAACTACCACATCCATAATCACACTCTTCATTGGTAGCTGAGCTAAACTGACAACCATATCTTTAATCACTCCTAAACATTTTATAGCTCATGAATCAAAAGCATACAAATCATTATAAGGTTTTGTTATACTCAAACCTAAAGCCTCCATGACAACTTTTGGCATTAGGTTATGTGATGCTCCTGAATCCAAAAGGTAATTACGTATCATCTGTTCATGAATAGTTAGTGTGATGTAAAAAGGAGGTGATGCACCTGCTTCATTTTCAGTTTTTTCTGCCAAGGCTGACCCAATAAATATTTTAGGACTTTCTTCTTGTAAATTCACTATGTCAGAAGGAAGTTGACTATTTGCTGAACCAATCATTTTCAAAATTGAATTTTTGTAAGCAGGATTCTTCATCAATTCAATAAAAGGCATGGGGATCTTGATTTTGCCTAATTCATTTTCCAAGTTAAAATTCTGCATACTTTTATTTACTTCTTCAATCTCAACATTCTTTTTTTGATTATCCTAATTTTGTTTTTTCTCTAACACTGGATCAGACTACTATTTAGGAGGAAAAACAACCTTTTTCTTTGGATTTTGAACTACTTGCTTTGGACCTGATATTAAATTTAAAGTTTTATTTGGCTCAGTCTGATATGTATCAGCAGTTACAGCAGTCACTTCAATATTCAAATCATTTTATGTTTCAAACATATCAGCATCATAATATTCTGAGTTTGAAAACTCTTCTTCAGTCACAAAACCTTCATTTAACTGCTCTCCAAAATAATTCATATCCTGGTTTGTATCCTCAAAGAACACTTCCTCTTCAATTTCTTCTTCATCAACTACATTATTCTGAAGTGGTGGTAGTACTTTTTGATCCTCAATTTCTCTCCTTTCTCGCTGTATATCATTATTTCTTCTCTCTCTGGGAATGAAACGAGGCACAAACTGTCTTCGAAATTGATTTGGATTATTATATTTTATGTCTCCTTCTTGAACAGGTTTATTTGAATTTTTCTCTAATTCCAACTTGTTTAATTTTGCTGTAAGGATCTTTACTATCTTGGCCATCTCATCAATTTTACCTTTCACAGACTGGGATGTTGAAACTCCTAGAGCTGCCTCTTTCTTACCCTTCCTGTCATATATATGCTGAGCTATATTTCCCCTTCAATCTATTAGAAGCTAATATATTAGACTCCACTTCTAATGTTGCCTCCTGCATATTTAGTAAAGTAATAGGATTTATTTCTCTTAAGAGTAGGGAAAATTCATGATCAAAAGAATTGGCATAAGTGAGTTTTGTAGAAGTTTCTGAAGGTTTTATCTTTGCAGGAATTCTACCATACATTTTATTGAATCTCTTCGAAAAATCGGCTATGGTTTCATCCTTCTTTCTTCCAAGGGCTCCAAACTTAGTAATGTAATATGTGTGATCCTTGGTATCACCCCACCGTCTCATGAAAAGATTCTGAAGCTCTTCTATTATAGTAATGGAATTTGCAGGTAACTCTCTGAACCATTTTCTAACCTCTCCATCAAGACTCTGTACAAACATCCTCATCCACACATCCTTTGCCTCAATAATCTGATTATCAACATAGTTGAGAAATGCATCCCAATGCTCCTCAGTTGTGGTTTCACCTTGTCCATTAAACCTAGGCAGGTATTTTTGGTAATCACCCCCAGGAAGTGCATTCAAAGACTGAGGCAAAACTAAAGGTGCATACCTAGCTTCCACCATTCGGTCCATCATGTCTAATGGCTGATTTTGGGCTACCATCTTTAAGTTGACTAGTTTAGGTGATGAAAAGACATGGCTTGAACTTGGCTGAAATGGAGTTTTACCAACTTTGAGGTGAAATAAAGGGATTTTACCAGGAGATATAGTCTTTGCTTTATTGAAAGATTGAGTATTAGTGAAAACTTGAAAATTACTAACAGGATTTGTAGGCTTCAACCAAGATGAATCTTGTTCTTCTCCACCTACAACAGAAAAAGGTGATGAAATATCTAACTAATCAGGGTTACATAGGGCTAGTGATGACTGAGACCTTTTGATCTTCCTAGATATTTTCAATATTTGTTCTGGGTCTAAGACACCCAATTGTAAAGGTGAACTAGGTCTATTTGGTCTATTTCTTGTTCCAACTCCCTTAGTAGCCACTGTGAAATACTGGTGAAAAGTAGTCTTTAAAATTTGTTGGTTTAAGTTCACCTCTCAAAACCACTGAAATGATGAGTATCCTAGGGAAAATAGGTTTTCAACTTCATCCCCGACAACGATGCCAAAGATGTTAGTGCCAGAAATTGTTCCCAGAATACGAGAGAACAAGCCAACACAATATCAATAAATACAATAAAGTAAAATAGATTTTTTTAGGGTTTTGGTTGTACAGTTTGTAGACAAGAGGGAAGAAACTTCATGAAACCAAAGTAAGCACTAAATCATGAGCATTTGAAAGATTGAGATGCATAACATATAAACTATAATCCAAACATAAAAATCACATTACTGAGTTCCACCCACAGTTAGCAAGCATTTCAAGCATAAAAGCTTAAACAGGAAATGAGTATACCAATTGAGTAATTAACACAAATTAGAAATGAAACCAGTCAAAAGTCTAAAGGGCATATAGTTGTATGTATTTCATAATTCAGTCATAAAAAACACATAAGAGTCTTTACACTTAGCTTCATAAACCAGAGCTTGATAGCCTCCCCTTGCAACAAAAATTGAACCCTCGGTCCTCTTTCGGACTTACATTTATCTTGTTCTTTCACAAAACAGTTGCATAACTGAACCCTAACTACTTTTAGGTCATCTATCGAACTGTTCAATATAAACTATAATTATGCAAAAATAAAATAACTTTCTCAAACTAACTACTAACTGCTCTTCTTTAAAGTACTTTACAAATCTTTTGTTGCCTCAGCTAGAAGAGCAATTCCCTCTAGAGCCTGATCTTTTGTTATAGCTTTCAGGTGGTCTGCTTCCAAGTCTAGAACTCTCTTTGTTAACTCCTCATTCTACTGTGTCAGCTCCTGGATAGTTTGCTATTGGGGCGTGCACCTTAACGGTCCTTAATTATGGTAACTCTGTGGTTTTTGTGGAAGCTTGTAAGCAGAGTTGCAACTCAAAATAGTCTTAGGGGTGTCGGGGTTGAGTCAAAGCCCTCTTTTTGTAATTAACCCATGGTTTAAGTCCAGGGTTTAGGGTTCGGGGTGCCCATGGTTTAATCCCATGGTTTTGTAATAAGTGCACTTGTATAAATAAGCACTTTTGTAAAAGAGTCAGGTTAGGCTTTTGATGTAAGATGATTTGATGTGAAGCTAAGGCTAGTTTTGTAAGAAAGGTTAAGTCCCAGCTGTGTGCGTGGATGACCTCTGTAGCTGTGTGTGCAGAGATTTGCAACTTAGTGTGCAGCTTGAGGAATTGAAGGGATCTGCAGCTGACTGCATAGATCAGAACTGTGGTTTTTGTAAAGAGTTGAGTAAAACACAATTCTGTGGACGTAGCCCCTAAACTGGGGGTGAACCACGTTATATCTTGTGTTGTGGTTCTTTTGTGTTGTTTCTGTTATGTTCTTTTATGCATTGATAAGTAGAATAATTGATAATTAATATCACTACTAAATACTAAATTCGCCGTGAATTCCCGGTTAAGGGTTAAGCAAGACACTGTTTGTTTATCTAACTGCGAAGCTATATAAGTGATTGTCGAAGATCATTATTTGTTAAAGGCTAAAGGTACAGTAATATCCCTCTTCTGCTTGCAGAAACCTGATTTTGCGGCACCCCATAGCTGTTTCAGGTGAGACTGCAACTTGTTCGCAGGTTGTTGCCGAAAGGGCCAACACTGTGGGTCTTTTGTTGGTGCGAAGACAAAATTATAGAACCCGGGTCTGCCCTAAGCCCAACAAATTGGTTCCGTTGCCGGGACACTCATGGATTGGCAGTGCGACAGCTCCTGCATGACGGATTCAGATGACAGTTTAGAGAATTGTCAGAATAGACTTTATGAACTACATGGACACTGATGTGCAAGAATTACCAAGTCTCTCAGATGGCTTGGTGCACAGAAAAGAGACTTGCCTACCTTTGATGGCTTGACAGACCCAACAGATTTTATTATACAATTCTCAGAGCAGGTACCAGATTCACAGAAAATGGAGATTCTAGATTCAGCATTCAGAGCCACAGCAGCCAGATGGTGGAATGGGCATAAAAAGTACATTCATAGTTGGGAAGCGTGCCAAAAGTCCCTTTGCCTAAGATTCAGGGATCAACCTCAGGAGGTGCGAAGCAGGTTTAATGGTAAGACTAGTCCTCAGGGACATTTGGAGCAATGCTACGAAGCATGGAAGCATGTACCTCATGAAGAATGGGTACATAGGTTTGTGCACACCCTGGAACCTATAGCAAAAAACTGGTATGCGGAGGTCGAGCTTCGCCATGGTACTGTAAGTTGGGATAGTCTTGTTGATAGTTTTGTGCTGACATTTTCTATTAATGAGGTTTGTCCTGATTTGGACGTAGCTGTTAGGTTGATCTATACTAAAGTGTTTGACGATCAAGAAATAGCATAATACCAACCTGATTGGGAGAAACAAGAAGCTAATGCAGTAGAATGTTATAACCTCGCAATTGACGAGGATGATGATCCGTGCAACATTAACATTCCTGAGTCAGAAAGACACTGCGAAGTACATGGACCAGTAGTTGAAGCACCTGAAGTGACTCAGCCCTTGAAGACGCGGACAGTAAACATTGGATCAGAAGAAAAGCCTAAGTATGCTATCATTGGAGATTATTGGGATGAAGAAATGGTGAGTAAAGTGACCCAACTTCTCCATGAGTATCAGGACCTATTTCCGATGAAGTTTTCAGAGATGAAAGGTATTCTTGGTGATATAGAAGTAATAAATATCCCTTTGAAACCTAATGCAAAGCCTGTGAAACAGCACCCTTATAGGCTAAACCCTAAGTATAAAGAAAAAGTTAGAATGGAGCTCGATAAGATGCTCACTGCAGGAATCATTGAGTCGATTGAAGAATCCGAATGGGTCAATCCTATGGTGGTGCAAGAAAAGAAGACTAAGGGAGAAATCATAATCTATGTTGATCTGAGGAGGCTGAATGATGCCTGTTTACATGATCCTTTCCCTACTCCCTTTACAGATGAAGTTTTAGACAATGTCGAAGGTCAAGAAGTGTACTCTTTTACTAATGGATTTTTAGGTTACCATCAGATTAGAATTGCTCCAGAAGATCAACATAAGATAACCTTCGCTACATAAATGGGATCCTTTTAGTATACAGTTATGCCCTTTGGATTGAAGAATGCACCTGCTATGTTTTCTGGAGTAGTCATCTCTGCATTTAGGGAATTTATACATAAATTCTTAGAAGTTTATTTTGATGATTGGACTATATTTGGGTTACTAAAAGACCATGTAGCTAGTTTAAGACTTATGCTGGACAAGTGTAGACAGCATCATATTTCGTTGAACTTGAAAAAGTGTATCTTTTGTGCACCTTTTGGAATTCTGCTAGGTCATATTGTATGTAAGCAAGGACTGATGATGGATCCTGCGAAGATATCCATTATTGTGAACTTGCCACCTCCGAAGTCTGTTAAGCAACTTTGCACTACACTTGGTCATACTGGATATTATAGGAAATTCATTAAAGGATATGCTCAAATCACAGCCCCTATGGAAAAGTAGTTGAAGAAAGATATTAAGTTTGAATGGAAACCTGAGTGTCAAGAAAGCTTGGATATTTTGAAGGAAAAGATGGTAACTGCCCCTATCTTAGTATTCCCTAACTGGACTAAGGAGTTTCATGTGCATGTCGATGCATCCTCCATTGCTCTGGGTATAGTATTGGCTTAGACAAGTGAAGTAATATTGATCACCCTATTTCTTTTGCAAGTAGAAAATTGTCCATAGCAGAAAAGAATTATACTACGACAGAACGAGAAGGTCTAGCTATCGTTTATGTATTGCAAAAGTTTCGCCACTATCTGTTAGGATCTCATTTTAAGATGTTCACTGACCATTATGCTTTGAAGTATTTGGTTAACAAGCCTGTGCTAGGTGGAAGGATATGCAGATGGTTGATTCTATTTCAGGAATATGACTTTGAGATCATAGTCAAACCTGGAAGACTTAACCTAGGTCCTAAACACTTGTCAAGGCTCGATTCAAGAGAAGAGCCCATTAGTTTGGATGAAGGTCTTCCTGATGCCCAGTTGTTTGCCATCCAGATGGTTGATGACTATTTTTAGGATATTGTTCAGTACTTATCTACAGGTTTTGCACCCACCGAAATGACAACACAGCAGAAGAAGCAGCTGGTGGTTAGAGAAGCTGACTTTACCTTAATAGCAGGACAGCTATATAAGATGGGACCAGATGAAATCCTGTGCAGATGTGTCTTGGAGCATGAAAAACCATTAATTTTGGCTGAGGCACATTCTGGAGCAGTAGGGCAGGAAAATTAAAGCTGATGCTTACAAAGATGCAAACGAATACAGAGCCTGGCAGAGTGCGTAAGGAGATCATAGAGAAGGAGCAAGCAACTGAAGATAACATTCTACCACCAGACAAGCAGCTGAGTGTCCCGGGACAGGACACTGGTGATTCTTAGGGGCCTATTGGGGCATGCACCTTAACGGTCCTTAATTATGGTATCTCCATGGTTTTTTTGGAAGCTTGTAAGCGAAGTTGCGACTCAAAATAGTCTTAGGGGTGTCGGGGTTGAGTCAAAGACCTCTTTTTGTAATTAACCCATGGTTTAAGTCCAGGGTTTAGGGTTCAGGATGCCCATGGTTTAAGCCCATGGTTTTGTAATAAGTGCACTTGTACAACTAAGCACTTTTGTAAAAGAGTCAGGTTAGGATTTTGATGTAAGATGATTTGATGCGAAGCTGAGGCTAGTTTTGTAAGAAAGGTTAAGTCCCAGCTGTGTGCGTGGACGACCTCTGCAGCTGTGTGCGTAAAGGGTTTTTGGGTGATTAAGAAGATCTACAACTATGTGTGTAGAGATCTGTAGCTTAGTGCGCAGCTTGAGGAATTGAAGGGATCTGCAGCTGAGTGCGCAGATCAGAACTGTGGCTTTTGTAAAGAGTTGAATAAAACACAGTTCTGTGGACGTAGCCCCTAAAATGGGGGTGAACCACGTTATATCTTGTGTTGTGGTTCTTTTGTGTTGTTTCTGTTATGTTCTTTTATGCAATGATAAGTAGAATAACTGATAATTAAGATCACTACTAAATACTAACTTCACCGTGAATTCCCAGTTAAGGGTTAAGCAAGACACTGTTTGTTTATCTAACTATGAAGCTATATAAGTGATTGTCGAAGATTTGTATTGTATGATCATTATTTGTTAAAGGCTAAAGGTACAGTAATATCCCTCTTCTGCTTGCAGAAACCTGATTCTGCGGCACCCCATAGCTGTTTTGGGTGAGACTGCAACCTATTCACAGGTTGTTACCGAAAGGGCCAACACTGTGGGTCCTTTTTTGGTGCGAAGACAAAAGTATAGAACCCGGGTTTTCCCTAAGCCCAACATTTTCCTTAATTCTATAAATTGATTCTCTATCTATCTTTTTCTTTTAAGAGCCTCTTTAGAAACTGTTATCAATTTCGAGTAGTGACTGTTCACTTCTTCCAAATCTTCTCTAAGTCTCTTATTTGCAGTCACTAATCCATGATTAGTTTCATGCATATATTCAATTTTATGCTTGTATTGTTTAATGATTCTTTACAGATTTTCCTTTTCAGAATCAATACATTTACTTTCTAATATTGATTGCATTCCTTCTGGTATCCATGGGATCTTCAATTTCTTGTATATCTCTTCATCCTCCTTCCTATTATTTGTGAAGGTCACAGGAATCCCTAGATCATCTTCAGCTTCAACCTTGCACTGGAATTCTTTAATTACCCTTCTTTTATCCATACAACAACTCTTTATATCATTTTGTTGTTGTTCGTGAATCATCTTATTTCAAACCTCCATGAAAATGTCTGAGATCTTAGTATCAGTGAAGACTAGTTTATCTTTTGACACTATTGGTTTTTTACCTTTCATAACTTCTTTGTTGGCATCTTCACTATCTTCCAATTTCTCCTGAGATGATGAATCTTCTATTACTATAACCTTTTTCTCAACCAATTTGGGATTTAATAGCTTCTTCATGTTTGACCTAAGCTTGTTCTTCGGCCTTGTCTTGGGTCTCCAGACTACTCCAACCTCTCCTAACATTTTCAGAACCTTTCCTTAATGAGTTATTGAAGCAAATTCAACAACCTTCATTCTTTTCTTTCATGACACTATCTCCTCTTCAAAATGGGTGTGTATTTCTTGGTTAGAACAAACCCTAGCTTCATTAGTAGTAGGAACTCTAGCCTCATCGAATAAATATTTTTCATCCTCTTTAGACAGTACTATAATAGGGCTCGGCTTCTGCTCCTTAACATCTTCCTTTACACCTTGATTTATTTCTGTAGTTAAAACATGTTCTACTGACTCAACTTCCTTCACCTCTGACTTTGAAACTTTACTTTCCTCAACATTAATTTGTTGTTCAAGTTCAATGTTTTCATCTTCCTAATTTGAAAATTTTCCTGGTTCACCAACTTCTTTATCTTTAACTGTGACTTTCTTTTTTAGCTTCTTGATCAGACTTTGACCTTTGTCTAACTGTCTCTTCTGAGACTGTTCCTCCTTCTCAGTTTGGAAACCTGACCAAAATAAGAAGTGTTCCCATGTATTCTCTCTTTTCTGCAATACAGTGCTTATAACTAATTTAATAAGCCCATGATGAAATACTGATTGTTTTGTATGATTCTGATGTTCTTTCACCCTACTTGACATATTTTGTAAACTTTGCAAAAGGAAGGAGGGGAGAATCATTTTTTATTCATGACTGAGATGTTGAAGGAATCTAAAATGATACTTAAACACAAAAGCAAATCTCCCTTCACAAGTGATATAGCTTTGTAGGGTTTTGATAGGCTCTATCCACTCAGGTTTAAACTTTTGAATTGGTACTCCCTTTCCCCAATCTACTATTACACTTGGAATTAGATATCTCTGAGCATCAAAAGTGAAAGGCACCTTTTTGAACTAGAATTCACCCTCATCTAGAATTCCTGTTGCTTCTGCTAGTAACTCCCTGGTCATTTTAAACTTCAAAGTATCAAAATACACTACATCCTTATCTAAGCATTGAGCAAATTTGTAAGAAACTTCTGAGTGATAACCTTCAATCTTTTCAAAAAACACTAACCACCCTGCTTCTGTAAATAGTTTTGCACAATCTGGAAAGGTTTGAGCCCAACTTAAGTTTGAAGGTTCTGCTCTATTAGTCTTACCACTCTATTTCATTTTGAACTATTGTCAAATGGCTTCTGTCAATAAACACACTCAAAATCTCTTCAAATTTTGATAAACTGACAGACAATACTGTATAGGGAAACCCAAAAAAAAACCTAAATTGAACTCTCTCATTTAAACTAACAAATACTTTAATTCCATGACTGAGAATTCATCATTTAGTATCAATTAGACTTCAAAACTAATAATATGCCATCAATTCGGTCATTAATCCTCGGTTTAGAAAAACCCCAAATTTATGAACCTTGGTAATTGGTTCGCAACCTACCTATTAAAATGACTAATCCAGCTATTGGAATCTTGTTCTCTTAATTGTCAGGTGTCAAATTTCATTCCCCAATCTTCTCTGGCTACTTTGATAACTTCGGACGACTGCTCCTCAAAGCCCTAATTTTTCGCTCTGTTTAAAAATTTCGATTACCAAGTGCTGATTTTTCGCCATGACCTTCACTTGCTCTACATGCACTTCAAAGAATACATGATTCAAAACGCATTTGTCTCATTATGTTCAACCATCATTACTCCATCACCTCTGCAAGCAACTGCCACGATTCGCCCTCATGATGATATTCACACCTGTCATAGTGATTATTCTAAAAGAAACACGTATCAAATCCATCACTCAGTATGTTTGACATCTTATGTGTGAGAATTTCGGAGAAAATTGAACCAAAAATGATGATTTTTTATTTACGCGACTTTCTTGTAGCGCATGTGTGCATTTGTTTTTGGCTTGCACTACAAGAAAGTCTGAGTTAATAATTTGCAAAAATTAAAGTCATGATAAAGGCTCAAACTTAGTTTAGGAACCTTAATCAAGCTTTTATGATATTCTTTAGACCTTTTAATCCATATAAGAATTCTATAAGCCCTCTAACTATCAAATCAATCCAAAATTTGTAAAAAATAAAACTAAGAAATCAAATAAACATGAAAGCTAAAGGGAAAAGATTCAAACTATCCTAAGCAACAAAATTTTATAGGAGTAATGAATAAAACTAAGCTTCAAAACTTAAACAAAAGTATTAAAAGTTGGAAAACAAAAACATGACCTAACACGTCCAATTGCAAGTGATAGTTAATATGGTGGTTTATTTCACACGTAACTAACTCCTAACTTGCAAAAGATAGAACAAGATTATGTCACGTCCTCATCCCTCAGACCGGCAATGGGGACGCGACGAACATCAAATGACAGCCGGGCAAAGTGCCCCATGAACATATACAGAGGAAATCAATGCTGGAATTAAAACTTACAAGCATACACAGATGCATAATGAGTCAACATTCAGCGGAAGCAAAAATATTCATAACCCAGCATTCCACATGTTCATTATAATTCATTAATTGACATTAATATATATACAGAGATGGAATATGGACAGCAGCACTTATCTGTTGATGAAGACTTCACCCGCAACCAGCTACGTCACTGCAACGTTCCACCCAACCATAGGCCAGCGTGCTCATCAATCTCTCAGCACACTACCACCCCCAAGATGGGCATGATTTCTCCAAGGATAAGGGTCAATTGCAGGCTCCCACATAGCCAAGGGGACACAAACAGCAAACCAACATAGCTGGGTTTCACAGGATTTCAACAGACAAGCCAAGCCAGCACAGTCCGAAGACTATCCACTGCATACTAGCAGCAAAACAATCCCTTCACAGCCTTGTGAAGAAGCAAAACGACAGGTGACAGTCCCAAACAAAAGGTGAGACACAGCTCCAACCTACAAGGCAACTCAGAGTGGGTTTTGGCCCTAACATGGCCAAAACAACTCAGCTGCAACCCAAACCAGGGTGCTTCCGTAGCCACAAACACACCACAAATGGAAAACAGCAATCCATGGCCCCAAACAAGGAAACTCAGCCCACAAATTAGAAATCCATAGCCCACAGCATACACAATCCTTCCAGGTAACGGCTGGGCAATTTATACAGTCCCGAACAAGGAAAATCCAACTCCAAGCATGGACAGAGGAAATCTCAATCAATGGATTGGAAATCCACAATGGCCCAGAACGAATTTGAGCACCACGGCCAGCAAAACATGGGGAAAACAACAACCCCAAAATAGAGACAGTGAGCATGGCTCTCACCTGGGAAATCGACCTCAACGGTTTATGCGTGAGGATTCCAGCCTGTGCGTGAGGGGAAACAACCTCACCTCTGCACGCGGATCAACAGGCCATCGGGAGGACGAACAGACAACCAAACGGTGCACGGATGAGGAAGCTGAACCTTCTCTGCGTGAGAATGAACTTCCTGTGCGTGAGGGTGAGCAACAAAACGTGAGAAACCAACAACCATGGGGACAATGAAGACCAGCGTGAGAGGAATGAAGGTTCTCCACTAGGCATGCGTACTGTCCAGACTGACAGCAGCCTGCCAAAACCCACATTTTCCCATGCCCACGTTTCCTCATGCAATAACTGCCACCAACTAACAAGGTCAAGACATTGAAGAGGTTGGAGAGGTTGGGTAAGACAAGGAAAATCAACAAGGAAAAGGTGGCAAAACATGAGTTTTTCACCCATAGACTAAGGTTTGACATCCCCCACCCCTTATCCTTTGGAATCACGCCCTTATCATTCAACGTTGCACTGCCATAGTTGGTTGTGGTTTTAGTTTAATTGATGTGTGTGTTTACATGATGCCGAATTATAATGTGCTAAATGGCACAATAAACCATTTTGGCAACTATCCCCTTTGCCGAAATACACACACAACCAAATCGATGGTGGGGATTTTTCCTTGAGCTCCTCACCACGATTAATTACATTATACACATCATGTAAACGGGGTCAAAACCGGGACATTACAGATTACAAGAAGGTAGACCTAACTTTTAAATAAATAGAAAATTTAACAAAGAAGAGCAAGCAAAAAACTTAATAAAGATGATTTTTAAATCCTATTCGATAGGTTTCATTGGTAACTGCCTAGTTGGAAGGGATAGATCCTATTGGTTATAATCAATTTTCATAGTTTTCTAACATTGACATATCTAACTCTAAACTATATAAGAGAGTGAAATCATTTCAAGTCAATGATATACTTACAAAGCAATCTAATAAATCAAAATGCATGACATTATTCTAAACATAGGATGAAAAGAAGGAAGAGATAAGAATAAAATCTAATAAGTATTTTAAACAGTCTAACCTGAGACTTTAAGAAGAGACACAACCATTATCTAACTACCACTTATCAAAACATAATCGAAAAACTAAAGAAACATGCTTAAAACAGATTAAAAACGTTAAGCGCTGAATGAAAGACTGGATAACAGACTGAAGCAAAGGTCTGGATGACAGACAAAACAGGTTGTCTGAATGATAGTCTGCACACAAACAGCACTAAAATTTCAAGGAATAATTAATCTAAATTATTTTGAGGTCAGCTGATCCATGCACATGATAACGAAATGTAAAGAACATAAATTAATCCTATGTAATGACTAAATTCAATCTATAAAATAATTTAAACTCAATTCATAATTTAAAAGACATTGTGATCTATTGCATTATTAAACAAGCTAGAATATAACTGAATGAATTCATAGCAAATAGAATTGAACCTACTGTAATTGGAAATATTAAAGCAATCTATTCTATCAACATAAAACCAAGCAGTAAATTGGAAATACTTGAAAGGGAAACTGAAAGCAAATTTGTGCACAATCGGTTGCTTAACTCATGAAAGGAAACTACATTAACAGCATAATATCAAAGTGTAAGTTACAAGAAACAAATGACATGAACGATTTTAGTAACTAAATTGCATAAATGAATTACTATGCTAATTGCAAAAGGGGAATAATGAAAATATACAGGAGTAGAAATCTATGGTTGATGAGGGGGCCTCCTAGCAATCAGAGTGACGGTTTGCTAAATGATACTAAGACACAATCATGCAAAGCATAAGAAGAACTTTCATTAAATTGAAGTAAAGTATTACAGAGTTTCTAGAACCGACCGATTACATGTATAAGATGGCTAACTAAAAATTAACTCCTCTCACATAGAAGCGTTTGTATATATAGCATTTTATAAAGGGCGAGAAAGTCAACCCTTTCAATGGTTGACTACTCTTAAGAGAAGTCAAACATTATGATAGATAACTAAATGAATAAAAAACACATAAGGTTTTCCTCCTTCATGAAATGGTTCTTCTATGGCGTGTTATGTGACATACAAGCTTTGCTTTGGCGTGGTTGGTGTCAAGGTGTCATGCAGAGGTATCATGCTAGCAATCTTCCAAAATAGGATTCATGATATCATTCTAGCACATGGACAACAAGTAGTTTACAAGTGGTTCCATACTTTAATGCTTGGGGATATATCAGTACCAACACGCGATTAGCTCAGTGGGCTGAATGGTGAGCTGTGCAGTGAGCAAAAATATGCTCTACGCATATTTAGAATGGATGCATGGTCTATTCGTTGGCTCGCTGAAAACTAAGATCTGCAACAACGATTTCATATGTTAGCATATCATCAAATATCATCGAATTTAACCAATAAAATTGTGAAATAGTAGAAATAAATCATAACTTGCATAAACCAAAAATATGGTCATACCTGAGACTAAAACGTGAAATGCATGACAAAAAATATGCCAAAAAGGTGACAAAACATGTAAATTATTAGCCAAAAAATTATGACAAAAATGAGATCAACATTCCCCCAAATTGGAGAAATTCCAGGTTCCACTGAGCACACAGAAGAGTAAATCGGGAAGAAGGATGAGCTACATCAGCAGCTACCTTCGACTTGGTAGATGAAGAAGGAGTTTTAAACTTCAATTTTTGATCCTGTGATTTCAAAAGGGCACGCCTCTATTGTTGAGTCTTATGTGACAAATTGATGGCTCTGTTCAACTCTTCAATATTTTTGAATTTCAAGTGTAGATCTTTATTCTCTTGCCGAAGAATTAAGATTGTCCTAGCGTATTCTTCATTTCAACTTACTGATTGAGCCAAATATTGGGTTAATTGATCGACCGTCAGCTATTGTGGAGTAGATGGCTCTGCAGGCTTCTTAGAGTCTTGTGGAGGAATTATCTCCTTGGATGGTACTTCAAGATCAATAGTTGGAATTTGTATTTCAGTACCCAAATCCTGAACATGCGTAGAAACAGTTTCATGAACAAGTGCAGGGATGGTCTCATGATCATCATCTTCAAGCATTTCAGCCAAAACACTAGCCAAGGCGTACAGAGGTGAAGAAATATCAGGTTTTCCTGATTTAGCCACACTATCTGAATGTGTTGTCTAGATAGCGGACTGAACCATAGACTGAGCAAATGTTTCCTTCTAATCTCTAATGCGAGGTCGTGGTAGGGGTATAAATTCAGTAGATACAGGGATAGAGTGAGTGGATGGACTCGCCTCATATGAGTCAGCATCGAAATGAACAACATTGGGGATTTTCTTCTCAGATGATGGAGATGGAATGGATTCTTGAAAATGAAGATGTCGAGGGTGTTTTCGGATGTTTAAATGGGGACTAAGAACTTTAAATATGAAGGTATCCCAAGGTTGATTCCACTCTTTAAGCTATTCTAAAATTAAGAGCTTGATCAAACTATGATGGTATAAGCTTCCCTTAGGGTTAATAGTATTCTTTTTAACCTAGTTCGATATCTTTTCCAGGATCCGAAGAAAATAATAAGGGAAATTGAGATGTTTCTGATTAACGAAATGAGCTAACAAATGGAGATGACATGACTTAAATACATTGGACTTACCTTCACAAGTAATCAAATGGATGATGACTTTCAAAGGATTAAGGTACTCAGGTTTTATCCAATTACAATGAAAGCTATTTATGCGCACCACATGCCGAAACTCAGGTTTAAGGGAAAAGTTATGAGATTCTCGTGGAACAAACCAGTGGCTTGTGCCATCGATCTCCTTCTCGTGGAAGCTGTGTTGCATGCGTGATTGATTCCTCGGTGACTAAGAAGACAATATGGCCAACCCTTTCCTTCTTTCCATCGAATCCCATTACAAAAAGTAATGAAATTTCCTCATCATACCCTTGTAGCAGATGAAGGAACGAGTTCCAACCAGCCTAAAGAAAGACTTCTCGGCATTCTTTAAAATCTGGCAACTGGAATAAGTCTTGATAGCTCTCAGGTTCAAAACAATTTGGCATGGTTAAGAAAAGAATAGGATACAGAGTTTACAGAGTATGGAGGAAAGGTAACTAACACACTCTATAGTGGTAACAGTCAGTGAAAGAGATGGAAAGAGGTTCACACATTGTTGATTTAAAACGTTCCTCATTCAACCTATCAAATGATCATGCAAACGGCTCGACATGTTTAGATGATTGCTCCATTACAACATTCTTTGAAACATTTTCCGTCAAAAATGCGTAATCAATGGGTTTATAAAGTTTTAGTTAGTTCAACCATGTCCAAAGTTGAACATTTAACTTAATACGGATGTATAAACCATATTCATAACTATAACCTTGATTTAATAAGAGGGTCAACTATTTGATAACTTATGCGTGTGAGCAGAAAATAGGACGGGGGTGATGGGAGCGTAATGATTATTTGAAAGTACCCTAAAGTCAAATCACACCCATATGGGAGTAAGATGAGATCGTATTAGATCTAAACCCTACCCATCATGAATCGAGACTAGTTATAATGTCCTTGTGGATGTGACTTTAATAGTGATGGTATGTTTAATAGTGATGATATGACTTAGCCAAATTTTAATTTCTTTCCCAAACGAAAATTAAGCTAACATTTAACCATAGGTGCTAAGAATATCACAGTTTTTATTTAGATCATCATGCGACCCTTCATATGATCCTTCATATGGATTTCTGTAAAAATAAGCATTACTGGATCAAATTACTGCTAATAATGGATTTTCCTATGCTGCCAGTCCACAAGAAAGTCATATAGAACAATTCTCTTGATCTTTTAATTGTGCTTTCCCTTATTCATCCAGGATTTAAGACCAAATTCGTTGTTTGCATTATCCTGTTAAGACCAGATTCACTGTCATTTGGAAAATACTTTGTCATTTGGCAAAGAAAAATAAGTCTTTTATAAATAATTGAGAAAAATAAAGACAAACAGTCTAATCCTCCCCCAAACCAAAGATAAGGCATGTCCCCAAGACATACAAGAAAACTAAGTAATTTCAAAATAATCTAAATAAAAGTGCAATCATGATGTTGTGATTTTTTAAAGGAAAAGAGAGACTAACTAATAAATGGAAATGCTTCAGATATGTGCATTTATCATCTATCATGTGATGAGAACATAATTGAAAATTCCATATGAACAACTAGTCATCCATGCCTCATTGTAAGGATCTCTTGTCATCTCAAGAATTTTTGAGCTCACCTTCGAGTTTGTGAGATTTTACAGCTATGGGTTCCATTTCTAGGATAATACTAACCTAGGTATTGATTGAATTTAGATGGTCAGATCCAAGGCCAATTTATGGTCATTCTCTAATGACATCATAAACAATAGGCCTAAACATATATTTATATATTCGAATAATATCATTTTCAGCGAACCATGTGCATAGTGGTGAATTTACCAGATCTCTTTTTCTCAATGTTGCCCCACTAACAGCAGGCATGTTCAGTACCCCAGCGGGTTCATCTTGGTACCATGCAAGCATAGCCCCGCTGTCAGTGAACCTATTTAGTACCTTGATGGATTTACTTACATGTACTGAGCTTCCTTGTTTTAGGATGTTACTTAGCATTGACCCACTGCCAGTAGGCCTATTCAGTACCCCGACGGGTTTGCTTCATATAATGATTTTGAGTATATGGAAGTTGGTGGGTACTAGAGCATGTTAAGCTTGCTAAACACATAATTCAATTTTTTTTTTTTACATATAATGGCCTTAATTACAGATCATGTCAAAAGAGAATAACTTAAAGTTGTCCTTTGACCTTTCGATCTATCTCCTTTATAAAAGATAAGTAATGTTCCCCACAAGCAAAAATTTTACTTACTTTCAAGTTACCAAACAAATTCTGAAGAGAAAAGTTTTGATGATGAGTATAGGATAAACTAGTAGTCCATAGGTGTTAAAATTCTGAAGAACGTGATGATTAAAGTAAGTCTTTCGAGCAATTTTTCAAATAATCGGAAATGTACATGCCTGAATCAAGACACCATATATAAAAAAAATCATAGAATAAGTCGTTGGAAACAAGAATTCTAAAACTTTAAAGTTAAGATATATTTTGAGTGTTTTTAGAGCACTTCCTTTTTTAGATAATATCTCATGAGATGCTTATAGGAATATAATACTTGTAACCAAACTACAAAACCACTTGTTAAATGATTCATTTTTATTCTTGAAACAGTATAGAAAGAAAAAGAGTCCCTTGTAAACAACTTGACTCTTAGTTATTCAAAGAAATACACACATATTTACATATATACAAGTGATGATAACCCAAAATACTTTTAAGGATCGGGAGGAGGAAGAGTTTTGGGAGAGGGAAGGCCGATGGCTACTTCTATTTTGGTGGGGTCCACCTTGATCCCTTGGGGAAAAACATGGTGCCCCGTACAAATGTGACATGAAGAAATTTTGTTTAATGGACATTCTTGTTGGGGATGTTTAATCTTATATCTTGGATAGAAGTTGCTCTTTGCTACCCATTCTTCTTCCTATTTCTTCATGTAAGTCTGGTTTCTAAAGTGAGTATACCTAGAAGGTTTGTTTCGAGGTGAGAATGGGGCATCCCAACGTTCTTTTCTAGGAGAGAGCTCCGTCCAATCAACCATGCTCTTATTGGGTCTTATAGGGATGGTAGATGCTACTGTCGATGTTTCAATCTGCGAGATTACTATGTTTATTGAGTTTCCAAAGAGATCTTTCACCTAGGTAGGATCAACAAAATTACTGAAGTTTGGCTCCCCTATTAGTGAAAAAGTTGTATTATTTGGTTTTGTGATTAGTGGAAGCTTTTAAGGGTTCCCAATGGTTAGTACCTTTGAACTTCATCAGGAATGAGGCCCTTAGGATAGCTTCCCTATAAGATCTCCCACAAGAGTCTCCAGCAGAACTACTTCCTATAGGTGTTTTTTTTTTCGATGCCTTTCCGATAAGTTAATGGTTGGGGAGTGACACAAAATATGGAAAAAAGGTGACAAAACATGTAAATTATTATCTAAAAAATGATGAAAAAACTGGGATCAACATTCCCCCAAACATGCCAGGTCCCACTGCGCACAAAGAAGAGTAAATCAAGAAGAAGGTTGAGCTGCGTCAACAGCTTCCTTCGACTTGGTAGATGAAGCAAGAGTTTTAAACTTCAATTTTCAAGCCTATGATTTCAAAATAGCATGCCTCTCTTGTTGAGTATTATGTGACAAATTGATGGCTTTGTTTAGCTCTTCAATGGTTTTGACCTGCAAGCGTAGATATTTATTCTCTTACTAAAGACTTAAAATTATCCTAGTGTATTCTTCATTTTGACTTACTGATTGAGCCAACTCCTGGGTTAACTGATCGGTCGTCAGCTCTTGTGGAGTAGATGGCTCTGCATACTGCTTAGAGTCTTGTTGAGGACTCATCTCCTTGGATGGTACTTCAAGATCAATAGTCAGAATTTGTATTTCAGGACCCAAATCCTCAACAGGCATAGAAAATGTTTCATGAACAAGTGCAGGGATGGTCTCATGATCATCATATTCAAGCATTTCAGCCGAAACACTAGCCAAGGAGTATAGAGGTGAAGAAATATCAGGTTTTCCTGATTTAGCCACACTGTCTGAATGTGTTGTCTAGATAGTAGAGTGAATCATAGACTGAGAAAATTTTCCCCTCTAATCTCTAGTGTGAGGTCCTGGTAGGGGTATAAATTCAACAGATACATGGATAGAGTGAGTGGATGAACTCGCCTCCAATGTGTCATCATTGAGATGAACAACATTGGGGATTTTCTTCTCTGACGATGGGGATGGACTGGATTCTTAACGATGAAGATGCCGAGGGTGTTTTCAGATGTTTAAATGGGGATTAAGAACTTTAAATACAAAGGTATCCCAGGGTTGATTCCCCTCTTTAAGTTGTTCTAAAATTAAGAGCTTGATCAAAATATGATTGTATAAGCTACCCTTAGGGTTAACAATATTCTTTTTAACCTGGTTTGACATCTTTTCCAGGTCCAAAGAAAATAATAAGCTAAATTGAGATTTTTCTAATTAACTAAATGAGCTAACAAACAAAGATGACAGGACATTACACCCTTGTAACCTAGGGTCTGGGGTTACCAACTTACTATTAGACTTGCAGACAATCAACTTTTACAGAAAATGGAATGAGAATAGGAAGAGGTCTTGGCTTACCCAATTTATGGCGGTTGATCCAAGCTTGGTCTTCTCTCACTCCAATCTTCTCCAAAGCTTCTAAGGATGCTTCTCTTCACCTATAAAGAGATAATTCTTCAAGAAATATCTCATATATATATACATCAGAGGTTAGATGAAAAGCATATCAAATATATAATTGAACATATTCATTAAACCAATATACATGAGATAAACACAATACAAGATTGGAAGAAGAATTCTCTTTATTAACAAACAATGAATAGGTAAGAATATAACCTAGCTTCTGGCACAAGGACTCCTATGCAACCGAGGACTCTGAGTTTTGTTGCTCCAAAAATCTGAAGGTATACTACCATCATAACTTTGCTCTTCAAAATTTGATTGATTAGCCCCATCCCAAGGCCTCTATCTCTAGTTTGAGAAATAGAGAGGATTCGAAGGTTAGGATGGTTGAGACAGTTGGGATAGTTATGGATTAAGGCCCAGCTAATCTCATATAATCATGATTTATATTTTTTAAGGTCAAATAAAGGTATATGTGAGTATTAATATAGGCAAGGTGCGTATGATATGTGGGTTGCTCAAAGAGAACTCATGTATGCAAGGTATACATGGGTTGCAATGCACATACTTGCGTATGACATGCGAGTGGCAATGCACATAATTGCGTATGCAACCTTGAAACTCAAAATATAAATATATAAGGCTGCTCTAAGGATAATGCAACAAAGGTCATGCACATATATAGTGTTTTGGCCACTTCAATCCCAATTGTCCTTTTTTATATCGACATGATGAATGTCAGCACTCGAACATAGAAGTGCCATTTTGGCTGATAACAGATGCCCCCTAATGTGTGAGGTCAGAGGGAAGCGATGGTCAAAATACATTACAAACTTTATCTTGGAGAACTCATAAGTCCAAGGAAGCAAAGGAAGTACCTGAAACAAATACATATCAATGTCATATACAAAATCATATCTAAGGATGCCATGTTCAATATACTGGAACAATAGCTCCTTTACAATATTTTATTACATCATATGATACAAGTACAAGACCACATATATTACAAAGGTGGATCGAAGACACAATATACAATGATGAGTCTTCAAAATATGGAAGCTATGTAGGTGAATACAACACAATCTTGCGCAACTTAGGTTATAGATGTGAACCTAGGTCTTCATCAAAATCCAAAGGAACCAGTACAATCCAGGCCATGTGAATATATGTGTTGAAGTAAAACATGGAAAGGATTCAACATATTGTCAAGAAATAGGTGAAACTAACAACTGAAGCAAAGGAGTTCACCAAAGATGATAGTGAATCCTAAGGTACCGTCATCAAAATTGCAGGTCTTCGTCTTCAGGAAGTGCTGATGAGAAACCATGTTGTGATGAGGAAGGAAATAGATCCTCCAATGGATCACAAGAGTGACTAGGAACTGGACAAGGGAAGGTAAACACAAGTAATATTCAGATAAGATAATGATGGAGTCAGGATAATAATCAGATGCAGGGATAAATCCTTTGCTGTCCTATAGACTCATCTGTCATGTAGGAGACATGATCAAATTCCCCATGTATAAAGGACAAGTGGAGGAGTAAGAAACTCGAAGTGATAGCTGAACTGAAAGTGTACACTAATACATGAGTATCAGAAAGTTCAAAGAGTGTTGTGTTCAAGGAGGACATGCTGGCACCGTATGTAACCCAAAACAGAATACTTCATCCTTATCTTTCCTATTAAATTTTAACGAGTCCGGGAAATTCAACTCAGGTCTCTCTTCATTTTTTACAAGCTTGAAGAGGGGAGAGAATAATGCTTGATAATGTCACTGATTCATGGATTTTACGAGACCGAACTAGTGCATGCTTGTTCTTGTTTTAATGTTTAGAGAGTCTAAAAACTCCGAAGAAGACTGCAAGGGGGTCCTTTTTCGTCCAATTTAGTCTCCTAAGGCCAAAAAAGTATAAAACATACCAAAGAAGAACTCTTATCTCCCGAAGAAGAAAATACGCACCTTTTTCGTACTTATTCAGGGAGGTCTAAAAAGGTTAAATTACTACCTACCAACGCTCCTTCAAGAGTAGCTTATAGCTTGAGTTTTACGAGTGTGAAGGAAAGTAAGATCACTCAGAAAGATCCATTTGGTTACGAGAAATGGGGCTTACTACAGTAAACTCGATGCTTTGTTCTTTAGTGTTTAATGAGCATGACAAAGGTATAAAGAACACTTGGAATCTTTTTCATGTTTAGGTCCAAAGCACAAAAAAGAGAAAACTAAGCTCATACTGGGCGCTCATTTTCCATAAGTTTAGACCCTCAGGTCCGAAAAAGTGATAAACCTATGCCCAAGAATACTCTTCTCAATTCCATATAAAAGAGAGTGATCCTTTCTCATACTATTCCACATGGTCCGAGAAAATGATAACCTACCACCAATGTGGATTCCCATTCACATATTCTTAATGAGACTAAATGGACAACTTTACTCGACAGTCAAGTCTATTTTGAGGAGTTAGACCTGGGCCTAAAGAAACTCCATAAGGTTGGGGAGCCTTATAAAGGGAATAGCTTGTAAAAAGGGACCAAAATGAGGCTCAATTTGGCATGAAAAATAGCTAAAATGGCTCCCCTAAACCTACGACAAATGCGGCATGAGTACCAAAAGACAATTAATGTGTTCTAAACTAGGGTACTCATGGAAGGAAAGCCCTATCCACGGAAGAAAAATGGTATAGACAAGGTAATAATGGTTAAACACCATAGTCTATGGTTAAAGTAGCGATCCTAGGGTTAAAGAGGATTAGCTATAGATGCAAAAATGCATATAAATGACCAAAATCCTATCCTATATGAGTGAATAATTACTTTAAGTAACCTTGGACCTATTGCATTAGGAAAACATGACATGGTATTAGTTTGATTTTGATAGAAATTAAAAACTATAGGATAAAAAACCCACATTTTGAAATTATTTCTATAAATAGTCCAAAAATAGAATTCAAAAAACACTATTTCATATTTTTACCCAATATAGGCAATTTTTACCTCTGACTTCAATCACTCAGTGTGGACAAACCAATGGACGGTTTTCAAATCCGCAAGTGCCAAGTAATTCAATTCTTCATTTTCTTCCATTTCATCCATTTACATTTTCAATTTTGTGCAAAATTTGATGTTTTAAGCGTGTTTTAAAGAGGTCGCGTTGTATACGTGGGTAGGCAACTTACACAGTCGCTTACATCCATTTTATATGTGACTTGCACGAAGGCAACTCGCGTATACTGCACGACATAGGAAAAATGCAAATAGGGCCAAAATAAAAGTTTTTGATGAATTTTAATGTTTGATTGTGGCTTTATGGGCAGGCTAAAACATGGTATTGGAGTGTAGGGAGAGGGAACATGAAAATACGAACCAAGATGCACTTTGAAGTTCCCACACGGTGCAAGCATTGTGGCAAAGTGGGTTGTTAAATTTATTTTGCACCTCACCACTACGGGCCAATGTTCGTTTACTAGAGTTTTTAATTGGCTACTGGGAGCATGACCTAGGTGCCTTTGACCTACAAGGTGAGATTTGTTGATGTATTTGTAACTTCAGAATGTATTCACCTATGTATCTTATGTCTTGTACCCTGATGTTTATTCCAGGATGTGTCTGTAATGTAATTGAGTCATGATGTCATGCCCTGATGTTATGATCAGGAGAATCTACAATGTAAACAAGTCATGTCAATTCATTATGGCTAACCCTCCTATTGTCTAAGGGTTAAAGTCCCCGCAGTTTCGGGGCACTAGGGTTATTAGACTCACCTAGTGAAATCGGCCCTAGTAGGGTTTTAGTCATGTTGGGAATCAGTATAAATAGAGAGGTGACCTCTCTATTTATCACACACTCACTCACACTCAGTTGTAGCGCATAGCTAAGGAAGAATAAGACACTGGGACTAGGAAGAAAGAGGTTACTGCTGTCAGGAGATCATCTTACTATTTTGGGATTTTCTATTTAGTGTTGATTCTATCTCTGAGGAAGTTGCGGGGTTTTCTCCATTTATGGTTTCCCCGAGGAAAAACACTATGTTCATTGTCTCTTATGTTTGATTGATGTGCTTGTTATTCTCTCAGTTAAAATATCCTAATAATGCTAGCTTAATGTTAAAAATCTAACATTTATCAGTGCTAACCTGAGAAGAAGACACTGTGCAGCTATGGAAACTAGGGATTCCTACTTTGTGGATCTTCCTCCATAGATTTTCAGCAAAAGAAGGTTGGATTAAGTCTCCTCCTTAGGGTGCATCTTTCTATCGAAGCAGAGTCCATATCTGAGGTTTTTCAGTTTTGGACCCAACACTACTGCCGAAAATTAGGGCTTTTCACAGAAGAGGAATTTTTCAGTGAGCCCACACCTAGATTGATCTCCTCCCCAAATCAAAGTTAGGGATCAATTTCAAAGCATCTGGTTGGAGAGAACTCTGGAAAATAAAAACCCTAATCTGCTCCTAAACCAGCACTGCAGGATTTCAGCTCCAAATCCAGATCCGACATCTTGACCTGGTAAGATATAAATCTTTTGTATTTCTATTTGAGGTTCTCAGTTAAGATGTCTCATCATACCAAGCTTGATGAAAATCTTAAGGGAACTGATAACTTCTGAGCCTGGAAGTATAGGATCTCCCTGGTTCTGGAAGATAATGAGTTGGACTCCTACATCAATGAGGAGGTTCTAGTTCTAGAGGGAGATGAGGCTAAGGCCTTACATAAGAAGAAGTTGGTTATGGAAAAGAGGATCATTGCTGATTCTATCAAGGATCACCTTATACCACAGGTGTGCTCCCTCAAGACACCTAAAGCTATGTTTGATGCCCTAACCAAATTTTTTGAAGGAAAGAACATAAACTGGAAGATGACCTTAAGGAACCAATTGAAGAATGTGAAGATCCAGAATGCAGAAACCATCCAGTCTTACTTCACAAGGTTTTCTTAGATCAAGGAACAATTGGAAGCAGTAGATGAAGAAGTGGAGAATGCAGAGATTGTGATGACCACCTTGAATGGTCTCCCTAGGACATGGGACTCCTTTCAAGGGATCTATGCCAGGAAGAAGTTAGTCAAGTTTAGTAGACTGTGGGAAGAATGTTCTCAAGAAGAAGCTCAGATAGCATCTCAAGAAGAGAAGATGGGAAGTGAAGATCAAGCTCTCACAGTACAATCCAAGAAACCTAGATCCAGCCATCACAGTAGTAAGTATTCTAATCAAAGGAATAACTTCAGAAAGCCTAGAGATAAGTCTAAGTTTATTTGCTATAATTGTGATGAGAGAGGACACTTTGCTAGAGATTGTCCTAAGAACAAAATTAGCTCTCACAAGAAGAAGGGAAACAAGAGAAGACATCATGCTCATGCTGCAGAGGATAATGAACCTTCATCAAAGAGAACCAGATATGAAAGTGAAGATTCTTCAAGCGAGGAAGAATATGTTTTGATTTCCTCTCTCATGGGAAACATTACTCATGGAAGCAATGATTGGCTTATAGACATTGGTGCTTCCAAGCACATGACTGGATTCAAAGAATCCTTTGTGAAAATTTCAGAACATGAATCACCTCACAAGGTGAAACTAGGAGATGACTACCAGTATCCAATAAAAGGTAGTGGGGAATCCTCCTATAATCTAGACTTTGGAAAGTCTATGACAATGAAGAAAGTATTGTTTGTACCAGGACTCAAGAAGAACCTTCTCTCCATATCTGCATTAGATGCAAAAGAAATGAGGGTTGCATTCATAGATGGTCAAGTCATCATGTGGCCAAAAGGAAAGACAATTTATGATGCAATAGTGATTGGGGAACAAGAAGTAGGTTTGTACAAATTGAAGGGCCATCTAGAACAAGCCTTGGTCCATGACACAGTAGAGCCAAATGAACTTTGGCATAGAATGCTTGCACATGTGCATTAAAGAGCACTACCTCTTGCAAAAAAAGCTGTTGAAGGTCTTCTAGAAATACAAGCAAAACATGATGGGGTATGCAAAGGATGTGCAAAAGGAAAGAACACAAAGAAGACATTTCCAAGTAGCAAGAGCAAAGCAAAAGGAATCTTGGAAATCATCCACTCCGATGTATGTGGTCCAATGTCATCAAGTTCACTAAGTGGGTATGTATACTATGTTTCTTTCATTGATGACTTTTCTAGGAAGACATGGATCTACTTCATGAAGAACAAAGATGAAGTATTCAATAAATTCAAGGAATTCAAAGCCTTGATCGAGAATCACACTGAAAATAAGATTAAGACCTTTCGATCAGATAATGGCAGAGAATTCACGTCAAATGAATTCAAATAGTTATGCAAAGACTCAGGGAGTAAGAGGGAGTTGTCCACTCCTTATAATCCACAACAGAATGGGATTGTAGAATGGAAGAATAGAACTATCATGGAAGCCGCAAGAGCTATGCTTCACGATCACGATCTTCCTATGCATCTTTGGGCAGAAGCTTCCAGAACAGTGGTGTATGTACAGAACCGTACTCCACATAGAGTACTCAAGAACAAGACTCCTAAAGAAGTCTTCTCCAGCAAGAAACCAGAAGTCAGCCATCTCAGAATATTCGGTTGTCCTATGTACATACACATTCCAAAAGAAAAGAGGACAAAATTAGATCCTTCAGGAAAGAAGGGTATATTTGTGGGATACTCTAAAAGCTCAAAGACTTACAGAATCTATTTCCTAGGATACAAGAAGATTGAAATCAGCAGGGATGTGACATTTGATGAAGACACAACTTACAACAAATCCAGAAAGAAACCAGCTGAAGAACCTGAAGAAGCAGAAGCACCCAGAATTCATGATACAAGCATGAAAGAAGAAACTCAAGGAGAAGATCAAGAATTTGAAGAACCACAAAGACCTATAGATCCACCTCTGGAGAAGAATCCTCATAAGAGGAAACCTGCTTGGGTACGTGAAATTATCCAAGATGCGGAAAGATATGGGGCTCCAGAAGAGAATCACAGAGAAAGAAATAGGACCAGATCCTGCTCTGGGTATGTAGCATTGCTATGTGATTTCATCGATAAAGAACCTTCCAATTATGAAGAAGTGGCAGAACAGAAAGAATGGAAAGATGCTATGATCGAAGAGTATCAATCGACCATGAAGAATGATGTTTGGGATGTTGTCCCAAGACCAGAAGGGAAGTCTATTGTAACTTCCAAATGGATCTACAAGATCAAGCATGCTACAGACGGTAGCATTGAAAAATATAAGGCAATATTTGTGGCTTGTGGTTTCTCCCAGAAAGAAGGAATAGATTATGAAGAAACCTTTGCACCTGTAGCCAGATACACTTCCATCAGATCAGTACTTTCCTTGGCTACAGTAATGAAATGGAAGATACACAAAATGGATGTCAAGACTGCTTTGTTGAATGGTGTAGTGGAACAGGAAGTGTATGTAGAACAACCACTCAGTTTTGAGACACATAACAGGGAGTCTCATGCGTCCAGATTGAAGAAAGCCCTGTATGGTTTGAAACAGGCACCCAGGACATGGTACGGCAGAATTGACAGCTTTCTATCTAGTTTGGGCTTTACCAAGAGTAAACCAGATTCCAACCTTTACTACAAGGCTGAAGATGGAAACCCAGTGATACTTCTACTATATGTAGATGATCTGTTTGTAACAGGTATGGATGGGTTGATTGCTGATACAAAGAGAAATCTTGCTGCTGAATTCGAAATAAAGTACTTGGGTATGATGCATTATTTTTTAGGTGTGGAGGTGTGGTAGAATACAGATGGAATCTTCCTTGGACAAGGGAAGTATGCAGTAGAGATATTGAAGAGGTTTGGGATGATGGACTGCAAGGCTATGGCCACACCTATGGCCTCAAACCTGAAGCTATTGAGTGATGCTTCATCAGAGTCGGTTGATGCTAAATTTGTATCGTTCGATGATTGGGTCCTTGATGTCCCTGATGAACATGAGACCAGACATTTGCTTTGCTATGAACACCTTGAGCCAGTTCTTAACAGATCCAAGAAATGTTCACTTGATTGTTGCAAAGCATATTATGAGGTACCTGAGGGGTATAGTTGATTATGGGCTCCAGTATGAGTCGAATCAGAAGATTAACCTGGAGGGTTATGTTGATTCAGATTGGGCAGGAAGTGCCATCGATAGGAAGAGCACTTCAGGGTGTTGCTTCAGTATGGGATCGGGTGTGATCTCTTGGTTTAGTAGGAAGCAATCCTGTGTGGCACTGAGTATAGTTGAAGTAGAGTATGTCGTAGCTTGTTCAGCTAGTTGTGAGGCAGTATGGCTAAGGAAGCTATTGTTTGATTTATTTGATCTCTAGTTGGATGCTACTTGTATATATTACGACAACCAGAGTTGTGTGAAGTTGTCGAAGAACCTAGTGTTCCATGATAAGTTGAAGCATATCGAGATCAAGTATCAGTATATCAGGGATATGGTACAGAGGGGAGCAGTGAAGCTCCAGTATGTTGTGATAGACAATCAGATAGATGATGTGTTAATGAAGCCATTATCTAGGGTGAAGTTTAAGTACTTCAGGGAGAAGCTTGGTGTTCTCCAGATCGAGGTTCCCTCCAAAGGGAAGTGATGAGTCCGTGAGCCATTCTGTCATGGTGAGAGGATTTAGGTTCCTTCCATGTTAGATATGAGTGCTGAGCCATTCTGATATGACTGTAGGATTGGTTCTTACATGATCATACATAAGGGATATTGCCATTCTTGGAATGGAGGTGCCTGGTTAGTTACCAAGAAAAATCAGTCTAGGACTGAGAGCCATTCTGATGTGATAGAGGGATGTGTTCCCACTTGATCATATGTAAGGGCCAAGCCATTATGTCATGGTTAAAGGATTAGGTTCCTCCCATGTCATATGTGAGTGTTGGCCATTCTGACGAGTAGGTCAGATGTAAGGGAAACTGCCATTCTTCGAGAGAATGGAGGCACCTGGTCAGTTACCAGGAATCCTCGGTCTAGGATTGACATCCCTTTCAATGCGATGTGTTTACACATGGTTGAATGTAAGTGCATAGCCTTTCTAACAGGATGAGGTTGAATATAAGTACTGAGCCATTCTGGCACGATGTGTTTACACATGGTCAGATGTGAGTGCTGTGCCTTTCTGAAAAGATGGGGTCAGATGTAAGTGCAGAGCCATTCTGATGTGATGTGCTTGCACATGATCAAATATAAGTGTTGAGCCATTCTGGCACGATGTGTTTATACATGGTGAGTGCTGGGCCTTTCTGACAAGATGAGGTCAGATGTGAGTGCTGGGTGTGCCTTTCTAATAAGATGAGGTCAGATGTAAGAGTTGGGCGGGCCATTCTGACTTAAGTGTCAGATATAAGCTCTGATGAAGACCTACATGAAGGGTAGGCCTACAGGACTGAATCTGTAGAACTTCCTGTCATGAGAAGAATCGAGATATCACCATTTTGAGATAGCATGTGATGATGATCCAGATCAAGTGATGATCTAGATGTGATGATGATCCAATATTCGTGATGATGTAGATTCCGTGATGAATAAGACTCGAAGAAGAAGATGACTTAGAAGATGACTTGAAGACGAAGAAGACGAAGAATACTCAAAGACAAAGAAGAATACTTGAAGACTAAGAAGACTTGAAGATGAAAATAACGAGATGACCCATTCGATACAGAGAAGAAGACCAGTGCTGAAAATTGTGTCGAAAGAATACCTTCCTAGTTAAGAGGGAGTGTTGATGTATTTGTAACTTCAGAATGTCTTCACCTATGTATCTTATGTCTTGTACCCTAATGTTTATTCTGGGATGTGTCTGTAATGTAATTGAGTCATGATCATGCACTGATGTTTTGATCAAGAGAATCTATAATGTAAACAAGTCATGTCAAGTCATTGTGGGTAACCCTCCTATTGTCTAAGGGTTAAAGTCCCCGCAATTTCGGGGCACTAGGGTTATTAGACTCACCTAGTGAAGTCATCCCTAGTAGGGTTTTAGTCATGTTGGGAATCAATATAAATAGAAAGGTGACCTCTCTATTTATCACACACTCACTCACACTCAGTTGTAGCGCATAGCTAAGGAAGAAGAAGACACTGGGGCTAGGAAGAAAGAGGTTACTGTTGTCGGGAGATCATCTTACTGTTTTGGGCTTGTCTATTTGGTGTTGATCCTATCTCTGAGGAAGTTGTGGGGTTTTCTCCATTTATGGTTTCCCTGAGGAAAAACATTGTGTTCATTGTCTCTTGCGTTTGATTGTTGTGCTTGTTATTCTCTTAGTTAAAAGATCCTAATAATGCTAGCTTAATGTTAAAAATATAACAAGATTCTGGAAATTTCCTTCGAAGACATATATTTCATTACGGGTTTGTCATGACTAGGATAAATTGTCAACCTCAAGGATACCAATAGGAGTGGTGACCTTCTAAGTGTTCAGGACTACATCAACACTTACTGCACACCCAGCAATCAAAGAAGGGGAACTTGCATCCCTATTGCACATATTATTAACTTCCTATTGCAGTTGTTGGTAAGCACAATAGTGAGGGTTGCAGTATCATCATCAATCTGTGTTACTACTTAGAACTAGATGAGAATCATTGTAGAGTGCCTACAGGGAGATGTGTTTGACTTTTGCTTGGAGTATTCCCGATAATGAAGAAACAACTCTCTGACTGCAAGAGAGGCCGACGAAAGAACTTTGGATGTTCTAGTGTATTGGTGGATTTATTCTTTGAGAGAGTTCCCACCATGAGCCCTGTGGTACCTCTTCCATCCTTCTCTCCCCATCAACCTAGGCTGATTAGGTGGGGATAAATTTTCCTTCTCTAGGGCAGCGATAGCTCGGTTCAGAGTGTCTGTGATGATGACTTATACTTATGGTGGGGACAAAAGCTTCTAGCACTGGAGCAGTTTCCATATGATGGGATGGACTTTTGAGGTGACAATGACCTTGTCCTCCCTCTAGGAGGAGCATGGGGAGCATTAGGTATTTTGGTTTTTCAAGTTTTTAAATTTTTATGAATTTTTTATCATAAAGATATATACATATGTATAAGAGTTTTTAATCCAATTAATGTTTAAAATGTAGATATTGGA
This sequence comes from Pseudotsuga menziesii, assembly GCA_001517045.1. NCBI lineage: Eukaryota > Viridiplantae > Streptophyta > Pinopsida > Pinales > Pinaceae > Pseudotsuga > Pseudotsuga menziesii. The sequence continues at coordinate 81,850 of LPNX010507696.1, forward strand.
CCAGTCCAGCCTGATGGGCATCCTCGAATGTATGTATGACCGGTGGTAGGAGAGTATCAGGGTTTGGTTAGGGTACTTGAGGGGAAGCTGGCCAAGCTAACCCAAAGAGTCCCAACTCTATGTATTGAGTAGATCCCTGCCATTATGCAGGAACTAGTTTTTGGTATTCCACCCACCTGGGTATGCCTTATGAGAAGGGTAGCCAGGGCGGTACCTGTCTACATAGATGTCGCTAAGGCTACTGCAGCTGAAGAAGCTGAGGAGGACCGAGAACAGGATGACCATGATGACCAGGGTGACGAGGGTGGTCAAGATTAGACCTAGGGGCATTTTATGGATTACGATCCATTTTTTGTATATACAATATATATATTGTATCTGTCCATATAGATAGGTCAAGTTCTTGATCCTTAGATCCAATCATAACTGTTGAAATATACAAATATATATATATTGTTGTTTTATTTACATGTGTTTTACAATGTATCTGTTGTGCATTTTTATGAAATATGTGTTAAGTGCCAACCCAAGAAATAATTTGCATATGCATCAGTTAATGAATTTTGATTTCTTGGATTATGATTAAATGTGATAAAATCAAAATTTCTTTCGAATAACCTAACTTGCAAAAACTGATGTAGTAAAATAGAGTTTCACACTTGATAAGCTCGATTGAGCTGGGAAACCACCAATTGAAAGTCAAGTCTAACTTCCAACTAGGTGATGCCACGTGACAGGGAATCCCATAAAAGCTCAATGACGACCCTGTATTCAGCCACATTATTGGTAGTTGAACCTAGGCAAGCACCTCCATAGGAAACTAACTGTCCTTTGTTTGGTTACACAGGGTACTCCCAAAAGAGCGAACACCTAGAGAAACCACTTCACACAAATGAATCACAGATCAATACACCGATGTTTGTCACATGGTTAAAACCCTTGAGAGGGAAACAGTCCACGGCCCTAGCCAAATAGCTACTTGGAGAAATTTATTATGCAAAAGAAATAAAGTTACATGAGCTTCTCATAATCGATCAACTAGCCAAGGACCCTCCATGCTCTTTAAATAGAGATGATTGACCAATCGGGTGTTAAGCCATAGATCAATGGTAGGTATGATCTAAGATAAGTTGAACCGCTGAATCACTTTATGTCTAGAACATATCGTGACCGTCGGATTATAATATTTACAAATGCATACTAATGCATACTAAAGAAACACACTTTACCTAACGGATATATTACACAAGTTGATCTTAACTAACTCCTAAGTGTCTAAATATCCTAACATCCCCCCTTAAGAACAACTTGGGATAGGATTGAAGGATTTACAAAAGTGACACTATTAGTAGAAGGAAGGAGGCATTAGAGTCTATCTCCCCTTAAGGACACATTCCTGAACTCCTAACATAGATCGAATTTTAGAAAAATTTGCTTCTGTAAGAGACTTGGTGAAGGTGTATGCAACTTGATCATCTGTAGGGTAGTAGAGCATTTCAAGAACATGATCATGAACAATATTTCTGATGAAGTGCATGTGTATCTCAATGTGTTTGTTGTGTTGATGTAGAACTAGATCTTTGGCAAGCTTGATGGCACTTTGATTGTCGCAAAAAAGTGGAGTAGTTTGCTGCTGCTCAAATCCAAACTCTGAAAGGATATTTCAAAGCCATAAAGCTTCCTAACTAGCATTAACTATGGCTCAATATTTTGCTTCTGCTGAAGAAAGAGAAACAGCTTGTTGTTTCTTACAAGCCCAAGTGACAAGTCTAGATCCCATACTAAAAACATAACCTGTAGTAGAATTTTGATCATCAGGATCGTCGACCCAATCTGAATCAGTGAAACCAACCAACAAAGGTTTCCCCCCTGTACTGTAATGAATCCCAAACTGAATTGTACCTCGAATATATTGAAGTATTCTTTTTGCTTCTTTCCAGTGGATTTCATGAGGTGTTTGCATGTAACGGGAAACACGACCAATGGAAACGAAAAGGTTAGGACGGGAATGAGTCAAGTATAATATACTACCAACAAGATGATGATACAAGGTGTTGTCTACTTCAGGGGGAGTACAAGTGGTAGAAAGTTTGACTCCATACTGGAAGGGAGAAGGGGCTGGTTTACAATCTTCCATGTCAAAGCAACAAAGAAGGCCACAAGGATACTTAGACTGGGAAAGAAAGATTCCTTCTTTGGTTTGAAAGACTTGGATACCAAGAAAATAATGCAAATGTCCTAAGTCTGACATTTCAAAATTTTGCTTAAGACTGGATTTCACATGGGTTAAAAGTTTAGGGTCACTACCAATAAGGATAAGATCATCAACATAAAGAACAAGTATTATGAGATGGTTTCCTACTTTCTTGGTATAGACATTGGGGTCAGAATGGCATCTAAAAAAACCAGTGTCAAGGAGAAAGCTATCCATTTTGGCATACCAAGCTCTAGGAGCTTGCTTAAGGCCATATAAGGATTTCTTAAGGAGACAAACAAGGCTAGAGTTATCCTGAACATATCCAGGAGGTTGTTCCATGTAAATTTTCTCTTGTAAATCACCATGTAAAAAGGAAAACTTGACATCCAATTGATGGACTTCCCAGTTATGTAAGGCTGCAAGGGAAAGAACAAGGCGGATCGAATTCATTTTTGCGACAGGGGAAAAGGTTTCATTGTACTCAATCCCTTCAACTTGGGAAAAAAATTTGGAAACTAACCTTGCCTTAAGTCTTTCAACACTTCCATCTAATGCATACTTAGTTCTGTAGATCCATTTACATCTGACAATTTTTCTTCCTTTTGGAAGAGGAACAAGATCCTAAGTATTGATCACCATTAAGGAATGATATTCTTCATCCATAGCTGTATCCCAATATAGATTTCCTGAAGCTTCTGCAAAAGTTTCCGGATCATGATTCTCAGAAACTTGAGCCAAAAGAGAAGAGGCTCACTGAAAATGAGAACATTTTCGACGTTGATCTCTAGGATCACCAACAAGATCACCAGTTGCTTCACATGTTGAATGGACCCATCGATGAAGCATTGGTGCTGGTGCAATTGGAGGAACATGAGAAGTTGGAGGTGAATTTTGCATCCTCACTGTCATCATTAGAAACTAGAGTTGGAAACCTGTCAAGGAAGTTGGAAGAAGAAGAAGGCACAATCGCCGAATCAGGCTCGTAGGCCAAGGATGGCACACCCGCCAAGTTAGGCTCATAGGCCAAGAGATTTTCATCAAATTTAACATCTCTTCTAATGATTATATCATGATAATGTGGCTAAAGAAGTCTCTAACCTTTTACATATTCAGAATATCCAACAAATATGCACTTTTCACTTTTAGGCTGCAATGCTTTTCGTTTTTCATCCGAAATGTGAGCCCATGCTTCACAACCAAACACACAGAAGTGACTTACATCTGGTTTAATTTTACTCCATGCTTCTTTCGGTGTTATACGTTGTAAAAATTTAGTTGGTGTGCGATTAACTATGTAATTTGCACAATTTATGGCCTCATCCCAATATTGAAGACTTAGTCCCTTAGATTGGATCATACAATTTTCCATTTCTTTTAAAGTGCGGTTCTTCTGTTCAGCTACACCATTTTGTTGTGGTGTATATGGAACAGTGTGTTTTTGTTGGATTCCTTGTTCAATGCAGAAAATAATGAACTTTTTGTTAACATACTCTCCTCTATTGTCAGATCTTAACTTAATAATTTGATGACCATATTGTTTTTCAACAAGGGCCTTGTAGGCCAAGAACATGTTAAATACTTCTCTCTTAATTTTTAGGAAGTAAACCCAAGTGCGTCTTGAGTAGTCATCAATGAAAGTTAAGAAATATTTGAAACCAGAAAAGGAAGCAAATGGAAGAGGGCCACACAAGTCACTATGCACAAGCTCCAAGGGAACTGAGGTGTGCCAAGAGGCGCGTTTGTCAAAACTGTCCCAATGATGTTTTTTGAGTACACAACCAGAATAAACACCATCCTTACAAGATACCATCGGAAGGCCAGTCACCATATTGTCTTTACATAGTTGTTGTAATGAGCGATAATTTAAGTGACCAAATCGCTCATGCCAAAGTTTGCTTAAGTTATCACTATGAGCAACAAAAACTGAAGGAAAAGGTGATGACCCAAAGTTGTTAAATTTGTACAACCTGGAAATATCATCAACAATTCTAGTAGCAAGGACATTTTGAGGATTTTTAAAATCCTTGATTACAACTTGGTGAGGTGTAAACGTCACAGTTTTACCTTCACCCGAATGAGTAATTTGATAGACTGATAACAAATTATAGGAAATGTTTGGAACACATAGTACATCACTGAAATGACCATTTTCTACTGGAACTGTTCCAGATCCTACAACACTTAGAGATCTATCATCACCAACAAATATTTGTTTAGTGTTACATTCATGCATAGTAGAAAAGATGGCTTGATCCTTAGTCATATGATAAGATGCTTCAAAATCAATGAGCCATTCATTTGAAGTAGAAGAAGCAGATGCAATATAAGAGTAACCAGAAGCACAAAGTGCATGTCCATGAGAGGTAGATTATGAAGACGAATCTAGGTTGATGTGGTGCTTCTTCATTGCTGCTTCCAAGGCTGCCATCTTCTTGAAACACTTAGATTCATCATGATTATATTTCCCACAAAACTTGCAATTGCGCTTAGTCTTCTTTCCTTTTGGCTTGGATCCTTTGTCATTTTTTAAAGAAGGAGCTGACTGAGAGGGTTTGGGACCCTTTTTGTTTGGCTTATTATTGCGAAAATTTTGTTTCTTGGGAGGCTTGGACTTTTCTTTCTATTGGGACAATAAGGCTTTCCCAAATGTATCTACATTGTTAATTATTCCAAGATGAATGAGCTTATCTTGCTCTCTAATTAAGGAATCACAAAAGGATTCAAGACTAGGATCTTGATAGCTAGTTGCAGTCAAGGATTCTTTCATGGAGTAGAATGTAGATACAAAAACAGAATATGCAGGTCCAAGTTTGGAAAGAACATGATAAATACATTTTTTGTCTTCTTTCTTAATCTTGCATTCTTCACATAAGAGTCTAAGAGTTTTATACTTAGATAAATAGTCTTGAATGCATGAAAAATCACTTGGGTTGAAAGAAATCAACTCATTCTCAGGTTGATGACCTCGAAAATCATTATGTTTACCAAACACAGATTCTAAATTTTTCCAAGCTTTATCAGGTTCATCAATTCCAGATATGTGGAATCGCAAATTAGTAGAGATTGACATCCCAATCAATCCACGAGCTTCATCAGATCTATTTTCCCATTTAATTTTCTTATCATCATCAGTGGGTTTTGTTTCTTTTCGTGAGGTAATTCTGAAAAGTCCCCTACTTCGTAGAACATCCTCCATACAAGATTTCCATGAGAAATAGTTAGAACTTGTAAGTATAATATCACAAGGGGCATCCATACTATAAAATAATGGTTGAAAGAACAAAAACTAACTATCTTGATGCAAAGAGCTCAAAAAAATATGCGGTTTAAAAAAAAACGGCACTGAAAACTGATTCTGGATGATGATGTTATGCTTGATCAAAGAAAATGTTGAAGATGTCCCCAATAGTGACGTGGCAGATATTAACTTGACCAACTAAAAAAAAGAACCCCCTTCTTCCCAAGATAAACCTTTGACAATCACTTACAAGAAAGTTGTTTTTTTTAAGTAAATCACTTTTTGTAAAATAAGTGATGTTCATTTTTACAATAATGTTACTTTTTAAATAGTGCGGCAATGAATTAAAAGACTTAAGTGACTCACTTATTTTATTTTATTTAAATGAGATGCACTTTTACAATAAGTTACTTGAAAATAGAAATTGCATGCATTAAAAAGTAACTTGATAAGACTTGAACTCAAGACTTATCAAGGAATAAAGCAACTTTGAACCAAGTGAGATAAGTTTAAAAGATATGTAAAAGAATGGAAAGAGGAAGAGGTTTTTTTTTTTTTTACTCTTCTCTCTCGTTCTCCGTGCTTGCCTTTTTTTTCTGCAAATCACAAAAAAAAAAACAAAAAAAAACTTTTCCACTCTATGGGTGGGGTTAGATATTGGTTAGCATACCCGAAAAGTCCACGTTTTCAAGTTTTCTTGCTCTTTCTGATTCGTCATGATCGCACAAGGTGCACGGCAAAGAGCATACATAGCCGAGAATACAAGAAAAAAAAATCCTTTCTATTTCTCATTCGTCGCGATCGGGTAAGGTGCATGGAAAAGAGCATACACAGCCAGGGAAGGCAACAGGCCAAGACTAAAATAATAAATATCTAATAATAAAACTGATAAAATATGAGATATTTAAAAAAAAAAAATTAAACAAATCCATCACTGTAACATTATACCTTCAAATTTGCTGAAATGAGTGTTTTTGGAACAAACGGAAATGGTTTCGGTGAAACGAAAACTATTTCCCAATGGAAACGGTGCTCCAAATGCAATGGAATAGCTCCCATATGCCACAAATGCACAAAAACTCTAGAACCAAAAACCCTTTTAAAGTTTCGACAACACCGATTCCAGATCTTGATCAAAACCAAAAGTCGCTCTTCATAAATGCTCTGATACCATGTTCGGGTACACAGGGTACTCCCAAAAGAGAGAACACCTAGAGAAACCACTTCACACAAATGAATCACAGATCAATACACCAATGTTTGTCACGGGGTTAAAACCCTCGAGAGGGAAACAGTCCACGGCCCTAGCCAAATAGCTACTTGGAGCAATTTATTATGCAAAAGAAAGAAAGTTACATGAGCTTCTCATAATCGATCAACTAGCCAAGGACCCTCCATGCTCTTTAAATAGAGATCATGGACCAATCAGATGCTAATACATGAATCAATGGTAGGTATGATCTAAGATAAGTTGAACCGTCAGATCACTTTATGTCTAGAACATATCGTGACCATCGGATTAGAATATTTACAAATTCATACTAATGCATACTAAAGAAACACAGTTTACCTAATGGATATATTACTCAAGTTGATCTTAACTAACTCCTAAGTGTCTAAATATCCTAACATCTTGAGGGTAAGTAAATAACCCATGCAGCTGAAGCCAGGTTGCAAGTGTGATGACTAGCGCCATCTGCAAAACCTACAAACCACTTGGAAGACATCTGTAACAACCAACAGATGATATAAGAACACAAACCAGTGATCTATTGTACAAAAAGTTACATACAATAAAAATACAAGAAAAAGTGATAAGCCTAAGCATAGTACTTCTTCAGGTAGAGCCCGTTTCTAGGCTTAGGCAGCTTATTCCCTTCGAAATCAATTAATTCATATACCCCTTTCTTCAAAAAATTTGACACGATATAGGGTCCTAACCACATAGACCTGAATTTCCCTTCTCCTAGGGGTTCTTTGTCCTGGTCCCAGAGTAAGACAATCCCCTTCAAAAAAAATCCTAGGTTTAACCGATTTATCATATTAATTTTCACCCTATTTTTATGAGCCTCGTTTGCAGTTAGTGCATCTCTACGTTGTTCATCTAGATGTTCTAAGTGTAGCAAACTTTCTTCTAGCTTGGTCTAACAAGTAACACATGAATGGAAATTTTTAAATATGGGATTCATATTTAATCGGGGTTACTGCTTCCACCCCGTGAACAGCTGGAAAGGTAAGAACCATGTGGTAGTTTTCACATTGGTTCGATAAGTCCAAAGTGCAGGGTACAGCATGATGTGCCAATTTGATCAGGTTGCATTAATAGTACGCTTGAGAATAGTCTTTAAGGTATTATTTACTGCCTCGACTTGACCATTCACTTGTGGGTAAAAAGAAGATGAGTGTTCTTGTTTAAACCCTAGCATAGTGGCCAATTCATTCATCATGATGTTTTGGAAGTGACTACCATGGTCAGTGACAATCTCTTTAGGAATATCGAACCGCGTGATAATTTGGTTGAAAATGAACAAAGATGTAGTTTCCCCGTCAGCCTTATATGGTGGGAATTGCCTCTGCCCATTTTGTAAAGTAATCCACAATGAAAATGATGTATTTGTTCCCCCCAGCCGAAACTAGGTTGCACGTCACGTAATCTATCCCCCACTTGGTGAAGGGTCCCACTACAACGACGGAAAAAAATGAATCAAGATGCGACTGTATCTTTTTGGTGTAAAGCTGGCAAGGATAATAGTGCTTCATGGCTTCCACACAATCTTTAACGATCGTGGGCCAGAAATAACCAGCACGTAAAATATTCAGGGTCATTGCTAACCCAGATAAATGATCCCCACACGCTCCTCTATGGGCATCATTTAGGACAATCTCAACCTCTTTGTGGGTTAGGAATCGACGCAAAACATAATCTACCCCTCTACAGTATAAAGTATCCTCGATGATGAGGTAGTTTTTCGCATGTAAGTGTAATTTGTGACGTTCTTCCCGTGAAAAGGTTGTAGGACACTTCATATTCTAGAGATAGAAAATTATATCTCCATACCAAGGGTCAGAGGTGGAAATTAAGAAAATGTGCTCATATGGGAATGAGTCTTCTTCAACTGGGAATTATGCAATAAGCTATGGAAAAACTAAGGATTTTTTTGACTTGGTGGATTAAAAATTCAAGTCAAAATCCTAGAGAATGACTATCTATTTGTTGAATTTTCCTCCAACTATACGTCGGGACAAGACATATTGGAAAGGATTGATATCTGCCACTACTTTCGTAGTCCTTAGTAAAATGTAGTGATGTAACCTCTGAACAACATACATAGATGATAATGCCAAAGTTTTGACATGGGAGTACCTAAGTTCAGGGCCAGCTAAAGCACAGCTAAGATAGTAGATAACATGCTCTTGGAGCTTATCATCCTCCTGGACTAGCACTACCCATATGGTCAACTCGAATGCAGTCAAATACAATATAAAATCATGAGAGTAATCTGGCAGAAGCAATAAAGGTGCCAACAACAAATATTTCTTTAGTGCCTTGAACGCAAGTTTTGCGGTTTCATCCCATACAAATGGAGTGTCCTACTTCAACAGGCGCATGAAAACTTTGGTGATCTTGGAATAATTCATGATAAAACATCGAAGAAATTTAGACTTTAATTGCAGGCTCTGAAGCTGCCTGATGGAACAAGGAGGAGGCATATTTACAATGGCCTCAACTTTCAAAGGATCCACCTGGATACCTTTGTTAGAAACAATGAACCCAAGCAACCTACTCGACTCGACACAGAAAACACACTTGTAGGGATTCAAGCGTATTTTGTAATTCCTACATTGTTCAAAAATTAAACGCAAGTGATCTAGATGATCAATCCTCTTACAAGAATGCGTCAACAAATCATCTAGGTAGGGTTCGACAATAGACTTAATGTCATGAAAGGAAAAATTCATTGCCCGCTGAAAGGTTGCCCTTGCATTTTTCAATCCAAAAGGCATTTTCTTGTACGCAAATGTACCCCAAGGACAAATGAAAGTCATTTTATGTTGGACTTTTAGCTTGATTTGAATTTGATTATACCCGGAGAAACCATCCATAAATAAGAAAACCTCATTCCCTGCACAAGCATCAATGATTTGATCTATGAATGGTGTGGGGTAGTTATCCTTAGGACAAGCTTTGTTTAAATCGTGAAAGTGAGTACATACATGTATTGTCCCTTTCTTTTTATTGACAGGAACAGGATTGGATACCCATTCTATCAAAGCTATCGAGTAAATAAAACCAGCTTTTAGCAACTTTTCAACTTCAGCCTTAATGGCTACCACTTTGCATGGATTGACAGGTCTAAGTTTTTGTCAAACTAGTTTGGCATCAGGATAGGTTCATATTTTATGTTCGACTATCAATGGATCTATGCTTGGAATCTCCTCATATGACTAGGCAAACATGTCATGGAACTCCTTAAATAAGACCGTATAGATAGCGACCTCCTCTGGAGAGTAGTTTACACCAATATATACATTTTCCACAATGTTGGGGTTCACAGAGATGTTGATAGGTATAGTAACGGAAATGTTTTCCATATTCCCCTTGGCAAAGATTCCTTCCCTTGGTAAGGGATTTATTGGTATATCAGCATCACCTGTCAGTCTCACATGGAGCTCTTGATTTCCACTCCTGCTTAACTCTGGAAGAAAGTAGGATCTATGATGAAGATCCTCATAGATCTTATCCCGCCTGCTCATATCTTCCAAAATGGCTTCATCTGAAGGCAAAACCATGTCTAAGAAATCATCAATATGCAAAGAGTTCTCTACCCAAGTAGGAATATAGTCTTTCGGCTCCTTCGAGACTGTAGGAGGAACCAAAATGGGATCAACAGTGGTATTAATGATAGCTTGATAAGCTACTTCCACTGCCAATAAGGGAACTTTAGGTTTGTAACAGAAAGGAAGAATCCAAGGATCTGTTCTATCGACAACTGTTGCAATAAAATTCTCTACACTAGTAGAACCTAAGTAATTAATCGGGGCTGGGATATCAAATGTGCCCATTACTGATGAATACATTCCAACCCCTAAGCTTTTTGAAGCAGGTTTCACCTGATCAACCAATGGCACGGTGGACTCATTAGTTTCCATGCATCCCTTCCAGGTGAAACTGAGTTGGTATACAGTAACCAACTTCCCTTCATGCAGAAACACTACCACTCGAAGAACGATCGATACAATTGCACACATAGCATAAGTCCAAATTCTCCCCAGAACCAAGTTATAATCAAACGGTGCATCAATATTTACCTCTACTTCAACAGACACTGCCTTCCCTGCCAACATTATCTCAAAATCTGGTAGGATACCATGTGGACGAAATGACCTTCCGTCGAAAAAAGTAAGTAGGGTGTTTGATGGAACTAACTCTGGAGATCCAAGAGCCTTCCACCAAGAGAATAAAATGACCCACGTGGAAGCACCTTCGTCCACAACTCACCTTCCAATGATTTTTCCACCATGGATGGCATCTATTGACAAAGACACATGATACAGTAGGCGAATTTTGACATTAGACAAGTTAAACTTCGCCATAAGGCTCGATGAATCCATACTACCTAAGGCTGCTAAGAGTGCATCTCACTGGGCGGAACAACTCTGTAACACCTCCAAAGCTGACATTGCACAAGGATTTTGGGCTAAATCTTCAACTACAGAGTAATTGGCTACAGCCCTAGCATTAGGATTGTGCAATGTTTTCTTGAAGAAACCTTTTGGTATCTTAGGCATAGTTTCGGTAGGTTTTTCAATTGTGAGAGGGTTATAAGTTTCACCTATAGACTCACTCTTCTTAGGAGCCTCTATCTCATAGTTCTTGTTTCTATTTTGGAGTAATGTTTGGGATCGAACCATGTTGATATAATTTTGGTCAGGGGCATTAGCAGTTCCCCCTGGTACATTAGAAGTTGAAGCTGTATTCTGTCCTTCGGGAAAAGGATCCTTTAGGACAATCGGTTGTTGACTTTTGAGCAACTTCTGACCTTGATCCATAAGAGGGCACTCATGCGTCGGGTGATCTTCCTAGCACAACTTACAGGGAAATTTCACCTTCTTCTTCTCTTTTCCCCATTAGCATTATTTGTGGGTTTTGGCTTGTTTTGGTTTCCCTCACCTTTCTTCCCCTTTTTCTTTTTCCCGTTGGGCTGCTGATTGCTCTTTTGGGAGGATTGAGTAAAAATGTTTGCATTTTGGGATGAGGGGGAAGCCTTTGCTACCTCTGTTGTGGATTGTTTAATAGACAACTCATGGAGTTGTTTTTCCAAAGACTGTACAATGGGATATTTAACTGAACCAACCATGCCATCAGCATGGGGTCCAGGATTAGGTTTCTAGACACTATGTATTGGTCTCGGTGCATTAGGTATAATTTCATATAGAATCCCAGACTGAGAGTATATCAAATCTAATTGTTGGGCCCTGAGGATAGCCTCTTCCTCATTAGTTACTCTTGAAGTGGATACATCCTTAGATATATACAGAAATAAGGACTTAGGAACCATTCTAACAAAAACTCAGGAGGGATAGTGGCCTTAATGAGCCTCTTCCACCTTCACCACTCTTGGATGTGATCCAAAATGTGAGTGGCTTTGTCCTGCCAAAAGGTGGACAATAAGTCTGTGCCAGAATCATACCAGACAGTAAGTTGGAAATAGTTAAGGAACACATTAGCTAAGTCCCAAAAACTATCAAACACAGCATAAGATAGTTCAATGTACCACTTTGTTGCGGCACTAGTCAGATTTGTTTGGAACAATCTCAATCAAACGATGTCATCGTTCAGCTAGTTCTAAGAGAACCACAAGTGAAAAGTGGTGATTTGAGCTCCTAGGTCTTCACCAACTTTTCCTTCGAATTTTGGAATATCCGAGGGTAACTTGGTAGGGACATGTGGCCAGGTGGCATCATGTTTCACCAGGTCATTCATTAACTTGGAAAAATCTGGCAAGGTTAAAGTTGCTAGGAAAGGAAGTTTGGGCCTAATTGAAGCTTGAAAAGCATGAGCTTGGGAGGTAAAAGGACTTGCCCCCATGTTCCCAAAAGTAAAGGCGAGGTTGCCCCCAGCTACCGATTGCGAAGTAGTCGAACTACTTTTAAAAGGATTCCACCCATAGGCCAATGGATTATTCATATGTGGTGTAGTGTATGTGGTTTGAGCTGCTCCAGTTAAAACTAGAGTTTGGAAAATAGGAGAAGGTATCACTCTGCTAAAAAATGAGGAAGGAGAGCTCGTGAAAGGAGTCGAAACCAGTGTTTGGATACCTTGACCATAAGAGTTAGTATTTCCAAACCGCATCCCTACATATGCAGGTGTGGGCCTACATATGGAGTGGATGGGGGAATGTTCCCCCCATTCCACAAAAAACCATGGACAAATGAAGAGGATCCAATGGAACCACTCTGGGCAGTGTATGCAAAAGATGGTGAAGTAGAAGGTGCACTGGGAAACCCAGTGACCACCCCACAAAAAGTTCTTACTACATTTTTGGAAGCCAGTGGTTGAACCACTCGACTAGCTAGAGTTAAGGGAGTAGCAGGTATATTTGTTCTAGGAGTACCAACCGGGGGAGGTGGCACTCCTTCAGCCAGAATAGATGAGATGGGGGTAGATGGACTCTCTTGTGCACTAGCCTTAAGTCTGTTTATAGGAACACCAATCACAGGTGAATTGAAAGGATGAACCTAGACGATCACAGAATCATTTAGGTCTGTAAGAAGTGAATTAAATTTTATTGCAAACTCGTCATCCTGCAATTCTTCTATCTCTATAGTGTTTGTATCAAACTATTTTGTCCTAAGTTTCAGTTCACCTGAAACTTCACTAATTCCTACCGGTTCAAAAGAACCGTCTATGTTTAATCTTCACCTTTGAGGGGGCGGTGGAGGCTCCACTGTAGTAAACGGAGGAAGGTTTTGCAACTTTATTTCCCTTCTAAGAGGTTGATCCTCCATAATTTAAAATTGACTCTTCACACACCCTAAGGTCATCTAAACACAAAAAAACAAAACATCAATCACTAAAAAATTTCCTAAAGCCACAACAGACACAAGGGTATAAGATATGTTTTCCATAAGAAAGCTAAGAGACAGTTACTTGGTGTCCCTATAGATGTTCTTAGGAACAAGCGAAGGAATCACCCGCCACCCTCCCATACCTTCTACTGAGGTTAACCTTCCAAGCCCGTCCAAGGTCAACCAGAAATAGCCTTCCGATATACCTGTGTATGAACCCTAGATGTCAAAGGGACTAAAGGCTAGCTCAGCTATATTGACAATCTGGGGGGACAGTCGCAAGCCTGTTTTGTATGCATGGGGAGGGTAGAAAATCCTGAAACCCTGTCAACACTAGCACCGCATAGGGACAAGAGGGAGATATTGACAGAAGTCTCCAGATGTGCAAAAACCTTGGTCTATGCTTTGACAAGGAATCAGAGGGTTATCTCCTCAGTCCAAGCCTCCACACGGACTCATTCTTAACTCATGTTTGAGAGGAGCTTCCCAGATAAAATCAACATAAAAGAGGGTTTACCTATTGATTGGCCATCTACATCTGAATTTAAACACTTGTGGAGAGTTAAAACTCCCTATTCCACAAGTCTAGCCTAATCTAGTTGGTGTATGAGCCTATAAAATAAAACTTACTAATAATTTTTAAATTATATCATTCATTTTAAAGAGTTGTTTTTAGTCAGAAGGTAAATGGAGTGAAATACTGTGGTGTTATAGACTTGATAAGAAAAAGTAAAATGATGTATAAAGAAAATTCCAAAGCAAATTGCAACTACCTAAACCAAAATTCTTTTTCTTTTTGCAAATGTAAGCTAGTGAAATTAAACTAAATGCAAGAAAACCAAGACTTCTTTTATAATCTTTGAAATTTTATTTGAAAAATACTGAAAAGAAAACAACTAAATGCAAAAGTATAAAATGTTTTTTCTTCACTTTTTCAAATTCTTCAAAAACTATAATGCACCTAAATGCGAATTTTGAGCAAGTTTGAATAATCAAAGAATATAATAAGTGAAATGAAGTATAAAGAACCCAAAACGACCTATTTCAACCAAACAGGAGGAAGACTCGGAAAAAACCATACTTGGAGAAATTATTGAACCCAAAAATTCCACTAGATTCATAAAAGAACAAGTGACAAAGTGACACCAAAAAATGCAACACATAGTATAAAGTATTTAAAGCCCTGATCACTCACCCCAAGACACAAAGCACTGAACTCATAAACCAAGAAGGAGGACCAAATTCAAATCACAAGATGAAATAAATTCAAACAAAAAGGCTCAAAGGCTTGAAAACAAGCAACCACTGTGACGCACAAGACTTTAGACTCACGGAGTCATGCCAGTAAAAGCAGACTTCCCAACAAATGAAAAAAACAAAGAAGATAGGGACAAGCAAACCCTACCCAATTTTTTTTCTGCTACAGGATATACACAACTGTGTATGCAGGAAACCCATGTACAATACACGACTATCTTATAGAGAAACCCATGTATACAAGGCCTTATACATGACTGTGTACAACAACAACTCATGTATATAACTAAAAACTTTTCAAATCAAAAGAACTAGTAAAGGATTCTGACCACACTACTCTGTAAATCAAAAGCAAGATAAAAATGACCACACTCAAAATCAAAATAAGAACAAAGACTGGTAAAACACCTACATGATGAACCCATAGCAGGTTGGACTGCTCCCCAGCAGAGTCGCTAGTTCTTTTGTACAGGACATTACACCCTTGTAACCTAGGGTCTGTCGTTACCAACTTACTATTAGACTTGCAGACAATCAGCTTTTACAGAAAATGGAATGAGAATAGGAAGAGGTCTTGGCTTGCCCAGTTTATGGCAGTTGATCCAAGCTTGGTTTTCTCTCACTCCAATCTTCTCCAAAGCTTCTAGGGATGCTTCTCTTCACCTGCAAAGAGCCAATTCTTCAAGCAATATCTCATATATATATACATCAGAGCCTAGAGGTAAGATGAAAAGAATATAAATGATATAATTGAACATATTCATTAAACCAATATACATGAGATAAACACAATACAAGATTGGAAGAAGAATTCTCTTTATTAACAAACAGTGAATAGGTAAGAATAAAACCCAGCTTCTGACACAAGGACTCCTCTGCAACCAAGGAACTTGAGTTCTGCTACTCCAAAACTCTGAAGGTATGCCACCAGCATAACTTTGCTCTTCAAAAATTGATTGATTAGCCCCATCCCAAGGCCTCTATTTATACTTTGAGAAATAGAGAAGATTCAAAGGTTAGGATGGTTGACACAGTTGGGATAGTTATGGATTAAGGCCCAACTAATCCCATCTAATCATGATTTATATATTTTTAAGGTCAAATCAAGGTATACGCGGGTATTAATATAGCAAGGCGCGTATGATATGCGGGTTGCTCAAATGAAACTCGTGTATGCAAGGTATACGCGGGTTGCAATGCACATACTTGCGTATGACACACAAGTTGCAATGCACATAGTCACATATGCAACCCAAAACTCAGAATAAAAATATATAAGGCTAGTCTAAGGATAATGCATCAAAGGTCATGCACATCTATAATGTTTTGGCCACTTTAATCCCAATTGTCCTTTTGTGTATGGACATGATGAATGTTAGAACTTGGACGGAGAAGTGTCATTTTGGCTGATAACACACTCCTTGTCCTCAAAATATCCAACTTTTTCCTTCTATGCTCACCCTAAATTTGGCCAGAATATCAATGTAGCAGCATAACATTTCTCTCTCTTAACCATGGGGTATGAGCCAGGTTTTATAGGCCTTGAGAGGATAGGGATGGTTGAGAAAATGGTGGGTGAGGTGAAAGGGGGATCCTACTAGGGGGGATCTTGAGTCAAGGTGTTCCATATGATTAAGGATGAGGGTTCCACGAAGTCTTCCTTCAAGAAGCTTCGTGAATATTCTCTTTTTTCTCTTTTTGACTTGAGCACCACTTCTCTCCCATGCAGAAAGAGCATTAGCAGAGTGGAACCGCTCTTTTATTAAAGAAAGGAAGCGGTGGCACCACTTATTTTCAAGAGACAATGGACGTTACTGAATAGGGTAATGCCTCTTGCATTAAGGGAAAAATTGGTGCTGGACCAAAATATGGAAAATCAAAGTTTTGGGACAATGTCCAACTTCAGTTTTGGGAATTGAGGGAAATTGTTGATGTTTTGGACCTCAACACATTATGGTGATGATATTTATGTGTAACAAGGATTCCTTCAACACATATTAGTGGTTTAGTAACTCCTATGACACTTGTCCTCTTCCTCACAATCCAATCCTTTCTGCATTTGGAATGGCTGCCACTAACTCCCAAATTCACCCTCTTTGTGCCTATTTTTAGCCCTGTCATGTCATAGTTGTCATAGGTCTCCAATCAGGTCTAAATTTGTCATATTTTTCATAGAATATTTCATCATTATTTGTCATAGAGTGTAAGCAATCTCCCTCCAAGTGGCACACATTGTCTTCTTAGTCTCTTCCTCTTCCATGGGAGTTACTCCCCTTTACCAATTTGAATTCCTTTGTTCCTGATATTCTATTTGACACCACATCACCCCCCAATAACGTTACATTCTCTATGGATTCAAATTTGGATGAAGGTCATGCTAAGTGTGTGGGGGAATCTAGCCACCCAAGGACTCCATGAACCTCTAAATGTCTCCATGAACCAATGCCACCTTAGTTTCTTAACATTTATTATTTATGTGACCCAATTAAATGTGAATATGGTAAACTAAGGTCTGTTTAGGTCTCGTATCTCCATTACTACAAAATTTTATGCCTTTGCCTCAACCTAGGGAACTAGTAGGTTGGTGAAACATTTTTTTCTAGTAGTCTTATTTGGATGGGGACATGACACTACAATCGGGTCTGAATTTGTCATAGAATCTTTCATCATTTGTTGTCATAGAGTGCACAGAATCTCCCACCAAGTGGCACACATTGTCTTCTTGGTATCTTCCTCTTCCATGGGATTTACTCTCCTTTCCTAATTCAAATTCCTTGGATCATGCTAGGCTCTTTTGACACCACATCATCCTCCAAGAACGTTACATTCCCCTTGGGTTTGAATTTGGATGAAGGTCATGCAAAGTGTGTGGGGAATCCAGTCACCCAAAAACTCCACAAGCTTCCAATTGTCTTCATAAACCAATGCTGCCTTATTTTCTTAACATTCCTTATTTATGTGGCACATTTTAATGTGAATATGGTAAACTAAGGTCCTTTTGGGTCCTATAGCTCCCTTATTACAAAATTTATGTTTCCACCTCAACCTAGGGAACTAGTAGGTCGGTGAAACATTATTTGCAAGTAGTCTTATTTGGATAGGGACATGACAAGATGACACCTGGAAAAAGAGGATTTAATCCTACACACCCTTATACTCTCCCTAGTGGATAAATACATCCTCTTATTTTAGTTTCCTCCATAGCCATCTCTTAGACTTATCTTTTCATTACAAATATTTACATGGTTTCTACATTTTCCCATGGTTGTCCAGCACATGCCCACAAAATATTAAATACTTTCCTTAATTAGTCGAGCATTGACTAGCAAGGCCTTGGCCTTGATTTCCATTCTAGGAATCATACATCACATATTTAAAATATTTACATATCAAACCAACACATTCAAAGGGTCAAAATAGGGTACTACATACTAGACCATGGGAAAGAATCTACATGGATTTTGTGGGTAATTTGTTAAGTACATGGAAGGGACATAAGTATCTATTTGTGGTAGTTTAAAATTTTAGTAATATATGCATTCTCATCCTTTTAAAAACACCATCAAGGTACAAGATGTAATAGACATGTGTTAGGATATTTAGACACTTAGGAGTTAGTTAAGATCAACTTGTGTAATATATTCGTTAGGTAAAGTGTGTTTCTTTAGTATGCATTAGTATGTATTTGTAAATATTCTAATCCGACGGTCACGATATGTTCTAGACATAAAGTGATCTGACGGTTCAACTTCTCTTAGATCATACCTACCATTGATCCGTGGCTTAACA